>CACRWH010006608.1:0-13645 GCA_902655005.2 Marronus borbonicus | reverse complement strand
TGTTATGATATGAAATAAAAAAAAAGAGTACTAGAGTAACTGTAAATTTTTGGGATTTTATTTTGATACAAATTTCAATCCAGATTGAAACACGCTTCCAACATGGTATTTGTTTATGATGCACTTTCAAATTGGCAAAGAATATCTGTGTTTCACAAAAACGAATATTAAGAAAAATGGCTGGGCCTAACCTTGTGGTATATAATTGATGTAAAGTGTGACCTTCTATCTGCTTATACGTTTTTGAGGTTTGCCTGTATATGTACAGTGCGAATCTAAAACATTATCCACAACTAACTTTTGAAGTACAGAAGTAACACAAAATACTAAAACATAAGCACGTAATCTATTACAAACTGACAAATTTAAACAAATGTCATGAGTAATTAATTGCAATAAAGTAAGGAATTAATAACAGCTAACAAAGGTAATAACAAGAGCGAAAGAACAAAAATAAAGAAAAGCATAGAGTAAATAGCAAGAATAAAGAAATAAAAACAAAATTAACAGGTGGACAATTGTTGCAATTACGTTGCTTATTCATTACATGAACCTGGGGTCGAAGGAGACAGCTTGGTGCTTTTTCCTAGACAACTGATCATGTAAGCAACCGCAGATTACTCAAACCTTTATTGCTGCACACCAGGAGACTTTTTAAGTTAAAGTATAACGTATATGTGGTACCGTTGGATTTGCTTTTCCATTGCCTTTTCAAAAATGTAAAAATATAAGGATATTCTATTTAATACAGGATAGTTGACATAACTTGGTAACCAAAAGTTGGTTAATAAAAAATAGTGGTTGATTTCTTTTTTATAAAAAAAGTTAGTATGACGAAAATATTTTAGAACTTCACTGTGAATAGTCGAACACCATTTTCCTTTAGTTGCATAAATACAAGAATTTAGTGTGGTCTGCGATTACCTAAAGCAAAGTATAAGATAACTGTAAATGCTCCAATTACATAAAGAATTCTGCGCCTCTACGCGGTCGTCAATAACAACTAAAATTTTCAAACCGAATATCTTCTTACGTTCTATTTCCAGCACTATTAGTATCTCTACCTACATATTAACGAATGACCTTTTTAAGCTTCGAAAACCGAAAACACAGCGACCCTTTCATCCAAAATTCTCAACAATTCGTCAAACGACCGATTGGTGGATGCTGGTGATTTACATGTCAGCTTTAATGCCGAATTGTATCCACCCAAGTTCCCATACTGGATACAGTATTCGTTATTAGAGAGTTCCTGATCAATGACCGACCGGATAATTGAAAAACTTTCTTTCTTCAACCTGTTTCCGGTTTCATAGTAAATCCTACGAGCAAGTCCCAGGCGCAGCTATGCCTTCGCCAATATCTTTAAGGAAGTGTTCGAATACAACAACCCCTATTATCTCACAACCTTAAGCAAAAGTGTTGATACGTTGATGACAGCTTTGTCATCTAACTTCATGGACACGAGTCCTTTTCTATCGTGTCTGAATTCCCAAAATGATTCCGTACGCTACCATGGAGGTCAAACGGTTCCTAGATGTTTTCGTACATCGGCGTTCTGGCGGTGCGCTAGGATATTCTGCCTGGCAAAGACCTACGCACACCTTTTCACACTGTAATCCAACCCAAAAACGCACTGTTATCAATATACCGTATCCAAACTGCAATTTCCATATCTGAACCCAATTAACTGACTTCTCAAATCCTAATTCACCAAATCGAATCACGACGATGGCTATCCCTTAGCTGGAAATCCCAGCAGGTTCAATCTTTCCGGAACGAATAGTTGCCAGTCAGTGTGCAATAACAGCGCTGAAGATGTCTCATAAAAGTAAGGACGAAATGTCGGTGGAAGCTGCGACAACGAGCGGTGTCAAGTCGGAAACCAAGAATATAGTGCACAAAGAATACTTTAAACTGACTATTTTTTATTATAAAAATTAAGATAAAAAATTGAACCGGTTTCTATACAACACCAACTATTATTCACCGTTCTACAGCTGTTGATTATTTTCAGTTTCTTTTTAAAAATTAAAAGGCTGCCACTGCAAACCGCAACCTTTTACCGCACGAAATAAATCCCTCAGGCAGGTCATTAGTAAAGGTTAAGCTCACAGGACGTCGACAGAGGGCGCTGGATACACCTAATTGCTGCACTGCAAATCTTAAATTATACTTTGTAATCAATACGTATTTTCGACTCGGCAAAGGAGATGCGGCGCTTTTCATTTTGTCGTCGTTCCAAATAAACACGCTGCACCCCCAGACCTTTCTTCTTTATATTCGAACGGAAAACTCGTTGGCCTAGTAATCCATAAGCAAATATTTTCCTTCTAGTACGATGTAGGCCAGACGGAAAGAAGATTTTCAAAGGAGAAAGCTCATAGCGAAACCCTTATATTGCGGAGATCAATTTGCCCTACGTAATATCTTCTATAAATTCTGCCTCATTAATGTTGCTTTTAAAAGTTATTCACCAATATTAGTTAAATATTTCCGTACCTGGCGATTTTGCAGCAATTACGCAATATAGAACTGTTTAATAAAGAGAAAAAGGAAGAAGTAAAGTTGCTGAAAGCAAGTAAAGGGCTTTTTGCGTATGAATATTAAATTAAATGTTACACGTACTTTCGAAACAAATTAATATGTAATTTTTTTGGTTGCAACTTTTGTATGCTAGCGAACGGATTTGCTATAATGTGCAGAGTTATTCACAATGACTCCCTGTTAACTATCTTTCGAGGTAATGAAAATACCTTTTTGGAAAATCAATAGGAGATACCGTCGGTAGAGAAAGATCTGTTTTCTAAAAGTATTTTCAACTTGTTAGCTCTTTTCATTAATTCAAAAATGAATATGAAGTTTCTATACAACGGACCGTAATTAATTTATGAACCCTACGAATGAAAAACATCGCACTGCCATCGAGGTGCTGCATCTCTGATGTATATTAGTGTAAAATAACTAGGTGTTCGGTGAGATCAAAACCAACTGCGTGAGTAACGCCATGAAATTTTAAAGTGCTTTTGCAAGTTCGATGGTGTATATAAGATTGTAATAATTATTTAAAATACATTTATTTTCAGTTATTTACATTTGAAAGTAAGGTTGTTTATAGTTTCTGTTGCGCGCGGTTGTAAGTGTGCGAGGCGAAGTAGTGCTGCTGTTGTTGCATTGTTTTCTAATAGTATGACCGTTATTGTTATTTCCATTCATTATTTCAAATAAGATGTAAAATGTGCACAAACTTTCCAAAAATACACCATCAATTTACCATTTATAAAATGTTATAAATTGCTGCTAATATAAACACTACGTGGCTTGGTAAACAATCCATTCTCGAATAAGTTTCTATCAAGATTTAGAAAAATTATACTATTAGATTAGATTTGATTACTACCCGAGGTGGTTTTCGACGTATCCCATTGCGACATTTCCAGATCTATTGTAGTCCCTCTGTCATTAGATCAATTACATTAGCTTTGCTTTCTTTGCTAGATTTAGCAATCTTGTAAGTGATCCCTCTACGTAGGTTTCGATGTTTGGGTATTCCGAGTCCATTTCTGGGAGCCATACTCCTCCCAGTGCTATTCATTCGCACAGCACATGGACGGCAGTCTCTTCTTCCACCTGGCAGAATCTACATGCTGTTACCTCTGTCAGGGCCAGATTACTCATGCGTTTCTTGAGCATACAGCGTCCTGTTAGTAGGCTCACTATTGTTCTAACAGACTTCCTGTCACTGCTTAGGGGGTCCACTGTAAATGTAGGCCTGTGTCCAATCATATATTTCTTGGCCTGTCTCTGACCTGTAATGACCTTTCATAAGTCTTGAGATTTCATATCTCTCCATTGTTTAGTGGTTGCTTTTACTACCGTATATGCCAGTCCCACCGAGTGCATTGGGCGATTTTCACTAGTTGACGAGCCTGCTCGGGCTATTCGTCTGCCTTTACGTTCCCAAAATTATACGATGTGGCTGTTGTCCTTTTGGACCCAATTGTAAACATCTTGTACTCGCTATTATTGTACTTGACTTCGATGAATAAAAGGTACTTAACTCTTACTCTTCGTTCTTGTACGACATATTTCTATTACTAATGAATAATAATTGAAATGTTTGATAGTTTGGAATTTCATGACTGCTTATTTAATCTTAAAATGTATTTTTCGTCAGTTAAAGCATAATCCCAAAGATCTATCAACAATGCTGTGTATGGTCGAATTCAGGAAAAAAGGCTTTTCCGATTGTGTCAAAATGCAATATGGCGCCGATAAAAAGCAAAAAGCTGATGATAACCAGATAAAATCACATATAAATATGTCAACTACACTATGAGATAGATAATGAAATGTGGTCTGGAGAATGCGTTTCTAGTTTTTCTCTGCAAGACCAAATAAAGGTACTAGAGGTAAAAGAAAGAAAGCTTTTTTCAATTTTCCCTAATCTTGAACGTTACTTATCACAAACTCCCTTCGGGTTCATAGAAACAGCAACTTGGTCAACTTTTGAACCTATTTATTTCTTTTAAATAGCTGAAATATCTGCGAGCGATGAAATCGGTTATCCTCTTTAACAAATGATAATCCTGACAATGACAAAAAATTGTTCAAAATTGCAAACAGTTCCCTTTGTTGGCAAATCCATCCGGTATTGCCACAAAGGCATTAGGTCAAACAGGTATTCAAATATAATTAGGGCTATTAGTCGTTAGTAGGTATTTACATATCAAAGAACGCTGGCCAACTTATACTAAGTTTATGTAATAGAACTGCCGTGTTGCAGGCTCCATGTTGTAAACCAAATGTAAAAGAAGGCCAAGTTAGACTGCACTAATTGTGAACTAAATGAAATATATCAAAATGACTACTTACTACTTACTTTGAAATGCTTATTTTTAATTGATGCTTACGACTTATATGACTCTTTATACATATTTCTTTGGTTTTGTGGAAATAGAGTAGCCAACTACTAAAGAATAAAAGAATGATTTCAGAGATTAACAATGTTTTATTACAAAAAAATATTGAGATTAAGACAAGTTACATGTAACACAGACAAATACGAAGCAAGAAAAATATAAGAAGATAAGATTTAATATGTGAGAATGTAGCCCCACAAAATAAAATAGTCTGAACCTTAATTATAACGAATAACGACAATTTACAGTAACTAAAATATGCAATTTAGATAATGAGTAAATATGAACACACAAAAAAACACCAAATAAAAATTAATGTGGGATTAAACCTGGTAGGCCTGATGGTTTTAGGTATAATGTCCTCGTTGCCTTCTGGATGGATCTGATGACCCTGACTTCCGGCTCCACGGCGATAGTGACTAACTTTTTCGGACTATTTATAGCACTGATATAACCACTATTAAACAAGTGGTTAACGTCCTTTCTGCGTTGGGCACTTAGTGACTTATATATGTCGTAACTATGGCTCAATACCACCTAACTATTTTTTAACATACCCTTATGGCTCCTTTGGCCACGATTGAACTTCAATATATATTCTCTAATGAGGATAAAAGAGGATGATTACCCTTTACCTATTCCTCTATGCCGTTGGCGTTTGCTACAGCCAATCGCCGTTGCTTGGAACGCTGGTCATACATCCACCCGTCTTCGCTGCTTCCAGAAGTTCTTTTCAATTCCAGTGTTAGGGATGACATCAACTGCGTCTCCCGCCGTTTCCTTAAAATATCGTTGCACTGGTCATGTCAATCACGATTCGTACGAAAAAACACATGCGAGAAAAAATCTATATTTTTGCCCAAAAAAACATGCACTTCTTCAAATATCATACGGAGAGAATATTAAGAATATATTTTCAGTAAAATTTATAAATGAAATCAATTCTATTCCACAAAAATAAATACATATAAATTTAAAATAACAGAAGTAAGTAACTAAGGGAACAAGTGTGAAATTCTTCGCTCTTCGTAGCCAGGGAATGTTGAATGTAGCTGTGATTATTTCCATAATTTCTGGGTCTTATTGCTGCAACTGAACAACATCTGGTATTGTTGCAATAAAAGGGGATACAGTTAATGCCTCTGTTTGCCAATTGACATGGATATCGCTGTAAACCATCAACATCAGTTAAAACTTAACCTATTCCGGGTGTGAACCGTGTCATTTCTAATCGGAAATTCAATGCCTCGCCCACAATCATATGGGACTTTTTCTGGAGAGGGAAAAGTGTTTGGCCACAGTTAGTACGGTAACTCAAAGTGTAAACCACGCCAGAGGCGAAACTAACTCAGCATGTGAAACATGCCAGAAGCGAAAATCAACTGCGGCGATAAGAGGGGAGCAGCAGGCTTTTATATCGGCGGTGGGCGTGGTCTGCCGCTGATTTGTTAGGTGTCGCGGTTAGTTGAGGATTGGTTGTGATGGCCAGTGTCTAGATGATATTCACCGATAGCCGAATTCGAGGGGAAGCCTGTTCGTGCTCTGCTAAACGAGTTTTGACAAAGCGTTCTCTTTCGCCGATATATACCAAACCACACGAACAAAGGTATCAGCGACAGGAACCGCCCAGCACCGATATTAAAGGGGGCCACTTCCCTAATATTACCGCAGTTGATTTTCGCCACTCACATGCTCCGCCGTAACCGTGATCAACTGCTTCCTGCTCAGTTAGTTTCGCCTCTGACGTGGTTTACACCTTTCTCTTTTCTGAAGAAACTCCAAATGATTGTGGCCGAAACGTCGATTTTTCGATTACCATGACACGGTCCAAACCCAGAGTCGTTTAGTTTTAACTGACTCTGACTAAGTTATTTTTAGCCACCATTTAGGCAATCGACTAGTATTTAATTGCTTTCAACCAACACAAAGATTGATGATTAGTGAGTAATGTATGGCATATTTTTTTTAATTCTCCGTTAGAGTGCGAGATGTAAACAAGATAGGGCGATAAACTTTCCGATTTAATTGCTTCTGCAACAGTACCGCAGCTATACCGTCACCGCTCGCGTCAATATACAACCTTGTTTCCCTATCAGCATTGAAATGCACCAGCAACGGTGGATTAGTTAGAAAATTCGTTACATTTTGAAACGACTCTTCCTTTTGCCCTCTTCACCGACATTTAGCGTCGGAATTTAGCAAATTATATAATGATTTTGCCACATTAGACAAATTGCAAATAAAACGTCTAGAATAATTACATATTCCCAATTTTTGTATGTCTTTCTGTTTCTTTGGTAGAGGAAATTCACATATAGCTTGAACTTTCTAGGAATTTGGTAAAATACCTAATTCTGAAATTTGGAACCCTAAGACTTTGGCGCTCTGGAAACCAAAATTACATTTCGTAGGTTGCAATATTAATCCAGCACACCTGACCCTATCGAACACTTTTTGAAGACATTGCAGATGTTCTTCGAATGTCTTGCTCATTACAATAAGATCGATAAAAATATATTACCTCCTTTCACTTAATATCTTTAGAAACCGTGTAGTGGCCGGTACATTACACAACCCAAAGTTCATACGGTTAAACTCGTATGAACCATCGCTTACAATGACAATAGGTTTGTGTTTATCCCAATCTTTGATACCACATTGAAGGTTTCTCGTTCTATGATACACGATGTGGTGTAGATCTAATAGGGGAGGCATTACCAGTATCTACATCATGTTCCGCGAGATTAGTTTTTCCTAGAGTTTTATTGTTTCAGGACATTATGTTTGAGTTAGCAAGGAGGAGTTGAAATAGTGAATTTTGTTGTCCACACAACGAATCGTTAATGCTGACATTTTCATTTGTGTCCATTCTAAGTAAGCTATTAACGGTATCTTCTTCTTTATCATTATCTGTAAAAACATCCTTTGCGTTTTAATTGTCTGAGAGGCATATTAAACAAATGATGTAAAGCAACTTTTTCATTACCCAAATCATTAAAGTCGTCAACTACATTAAGATCTTTATTAATTAATAAATTATTTTTATCTTAAAGTACGGATCTAAACTTACTTTGCAAATAGGTGCCCTATGTCCTTCAAAAGTAACGTCAGCAATACTACTTTTTAAAATAAATATCTACCATAAACATTCTATCAAATTCCTTTTCGAAAAGAAAAAATGTGAAATACCTTCCTGACAGCTGCGGTTAAAACACTTGAAATTTTGTCACACTCGGTAACCCTACTGACAGTTTAGATGCCAAGAAAAAATGCTCTACCTCCAGTAATACGTCAAGCTAAGGAAATGATCGTCATAAAATATAGCCTCTACCTACCTATCAGTGCGCATTTTTCCTTATTTCCATCATGTACGTGTTTCAATTCTACTCTCACAGAAAAAATATACCGAATTCTCTTCTTGTTTTACAACACTGACCATATATTTATTAAATTATCTCAGATACTCACATATTTTTCTGAATTCTTTTTATCTGAGGCAATACATATAACTTCCAAGACCTATATACTTCCCCAATATACGTTACGATTCCACATTCCTCTGTCACATCAATTTCTATTATATTTCTTTCCACTTTCGTCATCTTTCCTATTCTCGACTGGTTTCCCATTTTGGAATATATGAGTACTCTATGATACATGATGGTGAACTACTGCAACTTGATATATACTATACATATATAGTTTAAAAAATTAATTTGAAGATCTCTACAGTTTATATAATAGTCTGAGAAATTTATAAAATAATAATAATACGCTTCAAGATATAATTGGTTTTATCATTATTGGTTACAAAAATGAGCCTAAGCTTGTATGCGGACGTGATGTGGTTATGCGCTGACCGCCAAAATGTCACCATCAAATATTTATGGGTTTTCTTTTTTAAATGAAACCCTGACGATGAGAGGTATATGAAAAAATAGTAAAGTAAACAAATACTGTCACTTGACCTTACTTACGAACTTTGACATTTTTTGAAAATAATTGCGAAAATCGTATTTACTAACTAAAATGGAGGAAAATTTTAATAAAAACCGTCATTTAAAATGTAAGTTTTCATCTCAAATAGAAATATCTGACTAAAAGGCTTTGATAAAAATCAACAAAAAAGTTATAGAGCAATTTTTTATTATTCTAAATAAGTATCGTTGGAACCACATAATTACTGGTTTAGGAGCAAGGGGAGATAGCGAGGACTGTGGCATAGTATGGTAAACAACACATAAGTATCGCCGATACTTAAATTGCAAACAAAGTATTTAAACTTATTTTCAGGTTATTAAAAAATTCGGGTAGGAGGTTAAACTTACCACTTCTTCATTTAAGGTCAGCTCGGAGTAATTTTTTTCTACACTGACATAACACTTTTGCTAATGTGAACTTTGATAGTTTATCTACTCCTGCTCATATTAATAGCGATTAAGGTTCCCGCAAAGTTTTTAAATTCGTGAAATATAGAGTATAAGGAGAGTGTTATATGGCACAGGCAACCACCGCCGTTGTATTAATTATAGGTAAAGGACTTTTACTTGAAAATTAATTAAAACCCAATATTTCTGAGAATCTAATG
This sequence comes from Marronus borbonicus, assembly GCA_902655005.2. Classification (NCBI taxonomy): domain Eukaryota; kingdom Metazoa; phylum Arthropoda; class Insecta; order Coleoptera; family Scarabaeidae; genus Marronus; species Marronus borbonicus. The sequence goes on along the minus strand of CACRWH010006608.1, from coordinate 4,135 downwards.
CTCATAAGATTTACAACTAAACAAGTACAGGGCTCAATTTGTACTTCTCCGAACTTCGGTTAAGAAAATTACATGTTCTGCTTAATCTAATAAAAATAGATTTTAGGTATCAAAAACAGAAAATTCACTTTATCCACGAAAATTAAACAGATGTACGTAGTTCAGACATATTCTAAATATTGGATTAATTTATATTTATATTCAAACAAAATATAAAATATAAAACCCTGTTACTTGTAGAAGTATACAGTACGTTCGAGCGCCCTATATTCAATCGCCCGCCTCCTCCTTCCAATGTCCGAAAATTGCCGACTATTACAAGTGACCCGCAACGAACGTTTGGCTGACAATTATGCAGCAAATTTTCACAAGTGTATTTCGGTCGCATATACCATAGGTTTTGTTGATCAAAAGAAATTACATGGACTGTTATAAACTAAGATCGTATTCATAAGAGTTTGTATATAAAATAGCGTTAACTGGATTTTTTAAATATTTGATAGACGAAGCTATTCCAGAAATATTTAGATCAATTTGTGCACTAGGTACTGACAAAATCTAATCCTGTTGTTCTCTAGGTTGCATACAATTTAAAAAACTTAAAGCACGAATGTTGTTGGCTCACAGATTTCATCATTTATCGGTTAATGGATTGCAAATTCAAGTTGTAAAAATGCCTTGCACAGGATAAGAGAAAACTATTTTTTACTTGGAATTTTAGTTGCATAAAAAGGAGAGATTTCCATAGTTGACTGTCAGTTAATTTTTTGTCTTTTGCCGTTTCCTTAACGATTCGATCGAAGGCAATGAAAGCAAAAAGATCAAATATACCAATATGCTTAGAAAATAAATAAATTAGATAGTAAATTCTTTGTACCCCTACAAGCAATGTAAGCAAACTGTACGGACACACGTATAAAGGTAAAAAATACTTTTACACCCGTGAAATGCAATAAACCAGCGCACGATGTAGATACTACAAGGGTGAGTTTGTACAATGGTTTGAGGTTTCTTTACCTGCTTCTCTGGTGAATGACATTAAATTTTTAAAACATTCAACGGTTGTTGCAGGCTTTTGCACCCGATTGCACCCGATCTAGATTAAATCGATTTCTAAAATGGAATTGAGTCGAATTGGAACAAATGCATGTACTTTCTTCTTTTAAAGATCTTGCTGCGTGCTTCGTGGATGATTAGCTCTAGCGGCTCAAAGGAATCTCCGAGTAAGTGAAGGAATAACTTAAACGTTATTAAAAATGTTATGTCTTTCACATAACTTCTGAAGGATAATTATCAGATACAGCTCATCTCTTCACAACAATAGTTAAACAGCTTCCGTAGTACTACCCCAATCATTCGAAATCGTACAATCGTGCCTACTATGTGAATAGTACGGCGTCAAGATTTTCAGATAAAGTAATAGACACCATACAATATTTTTTTTAAATTATTTTTCTTTGTACTATGTGATACATAAATAACGTAAAAGTACTTACTTTGCTAGCACTCAGAGTATAGTATGTATTTGGTTCGTCCGTCTAGGAATAAACCAATAATATGCATTTAATACGTGTGCTCCTAACAGGTCTCGAGATTTATGGTTTTCTTTTTAATCGCATAAATTTAGATACAATTCTTCAGAATAACCGTAAGTACATTTTAGCATAAATCCTGGTGTCAGGATTGTTGCTGTTTAGCTGTTCAATTCAAAACAAGTATTTCAGAGTGCAACACTTTGTACTAAAAAACGTGCAGAACAGGTTTTATAAAAATTCCGGCAAATGTATTGAGGGGGAATGAAAAAATTTCGAGCGTTCACTGCAGATAGGCAATAAGTAGCTAGCTAATAACTATTGCAATAATAATAAAAGGTAGAATAGAGATTCCAAGTTAGTTGCATGCTGTTGTAACTTTTTGAATGTCTTGTTTTGATATTAAATTTTTGCTGCACATATTTACGTTTGCATCACTTGTTAGAGTAGAACTATTAAAATATTTTCCCTTGCCTTTTTTCACAAAGATATTCCAATATTACCAAATCCTGGTTTTAATTTTACAAATTATTGTGTACATTGCCGGTCAGGATAACACTGGTTATACATCCTCCGGGCTAACCGTTTTTTTTTACTTAACTTAGGTTCGAATTAAGAATCTAAGATCGTCAATGCTAGTGTTTTGTTTAACGTTGTGTTAATAATCAAGCTATATTAACAACAGAAACCATTTTTATGTGATTTCCAAATGCAGGACTGGTCTTTGGCTGCAAGTAGTTACTTGAACTTATAATTTTGAACCAATAGTGCAAAAATGTCAGCATCAGCATCTTTGGTTTCCTGCTCTCACGGTAACTAGCAATACTAACACCAAAAAATTACTCATATGCGATACCCCACTCACCCTTAACTACAAATGTTTCAACTTATTTTCCCCTCGTTGCGATATTCAAAATAAATATAATAAATACTATATGTACACAGTGGAGGTTAATGTAGATACAGGAAGTGTTAATAACCAATTAATGTGAGTAACTTATACAGTCACAATGATTTATTTAATATTGGCTAATTTTAGTAGAAAATGTAGGCAAATGCGAGAACAGTATAGAGTTCACAAATTTAATTAAATTAGTAAGAAATTGTAATAGCATTCAAACGGATCTCCAAAACCAGTAAAGGTTCTTTTGCTACTGCTGGATAAATACTCGGCAGATTACTGGTGAAGGCGCCTAGTTCTGACCCCGGAAAAGCCAAGCACTATGGGTTCGAGTCCCTCCAGATTCAAACAAATTTTTCTGCTAACCCCTAGATAATCTCGTCATCATTTTCATGTTAAAGAAAAACTAATTGCGGCTTATTCTTTACAGCGAGGGGCGATAAAAAGGGTAACAAAGACATGGGACATTTTACACACTAAAATGCTCCTGAGGTTGACAAGTTTGACAGCTCATATATCTGGCAGGGCCGTTTGCACCCGTAATAAAATGAATACTGACATGAAATACAAAGAACTCTGTATACATCCTTGGACCAAAATTTCTCGTTATCTCTCGGAAAATATTGGACAGCTGAATTTAAATGCGCCTGTACTAGCAATTTGGATGAAGAACCACAGGCCACCACATCAAAAATCATTAGCAACTAATTTGGATCGTAAGCAAGATGAGTGCCGCCATTCACAATTGACCATAACCGCACATGTGTATCAACTTTAAAGGAATGTTTGGCTATGTTACAGCACGATACAATTATTTTTTGGCGTCGATTCATAACTGTAAGCGAAACATGAGTTCATGACTGCACATCAGAGACCAAACGACTCCAAACAGTGAAGGTCAAAATTACTTTATTGGTCAATAAGAACACGGCCACAGTGTTTTGGGATATATATGGCTTAATCCACGTCGATTTACCTTGAAAAGGGCGAAATGATTACTGGTGACTATTATGCCAACTTATTGGATCGTTTCAGCAAAGATGTGAAAGAAAAACGTCCGCATTTATTGAAGAAAAATATTCTGTTTCTTTTTTCAAGACAATGCACGTGTGCGTCTTGATCTTTTGAGCAGAAGCAGTTTGGGTAGGGATTTTGTTTGAACTTTTTCTAAGACGTACCCGGGTATTGAGAATGTGAAAAGTTTCTAAAATACTTCACTTGATGAGAAAATACATAAGAATTGATCAAGTTTAAAGTTTGCAGAACACAGAGAATAATCCACAGTATGAAAAACTAAAATAATTTATTTTAATAAGAATAGTTTAGTTAAGAATGCAATGCAGGGTAATACTTCCGGCTATATCAGTTTTCTTTTTATTTCTTTCGACTAAAACATAGGGTAGAGGGAAATATGGATAATAACTATCTAATCAACTGCAAGCAGAAGGTTGATTTTTTTTGAAATTTTACGTCCGTCAGAATGTTTCGTAATGTTAACTAAACGTTCCTCCGTGTTAACATTGCAATAAAGTTGCCGTTGTTACATTGGATATGTGATATCTTTTTTACCACTTTCAATGATACTGTTGTGAAACAAAAATATAAAGACTTTGGTTTGACAGTGAAATTCCTTTGTATATTATCTCATTAACTGCTATAAGTAAAAGTATGTTCTTTGTATAGGACATCTGTTCTCTTATAG
>CACRWH010006607.1:0-13816 GCA_902655005.2 Marronus borbonicus | reverse complement strand
TATTAATAATTGTATACAGTGTGATATAATAGATTTTTATTGTATGAGCGAACTTCACTGAACGGCAGTGTATATAGACAAAATGAATACATTTTCAGTTGTAAGCGTAAGTTTCATTGTAAAAGAAAAAAAAATTAAATAGCTTTTGGCGTAAAATAATCACAATATTATTTTACGCCATATTTTTGCCAGATGTTAAAAGATATAACGCGAAGAATATCTTTCCGCGCGACATCAGCTGTTGTCATATATCATACTAGTTCTGCAGGAAAGGTCCGAGATGAAAAAAGAACTGCGTTATAAATTCCGAAAAAAAATCTATTCAATGACGTCAAGATGTATTGTTTGTGTTTGTTGTTTGTATCGTATATTCCATAGTAAATTAATTAAAACATTCTACAGCTTTCCAAGATCAGAAATCACATTTTTATATAAACTAAGGAAATTATTGTCTGTTTCCTAACAAGATAGTTTGTAAGAAATATCATTATCTTCCACCTACTGAAAAAAAGAAACATTGCTTCACCAGCACCGCCACCACTTTTGACACATAAACATTGTTCATAAAAAAAAAAGAATATTTCTAGGTGTTTATCTGGATGAAATTCTCATTTCATCAAAAAACATCAACCATTTATTTCATACGATCTTTATGTTTTAAATTTACAGCGTGTTCTCTAAAGCCTGCAAAAGTTTTAAACGGATATACGATGATATGCTGTGTTGAACTGGGATCACTAATAAACTGTGTGGATGATTGCAGAAGCTCATTTAGATCGTTGGGAATTCTCAAATTTAAACAAATACATATTATAATCGTAGTTTTATGGCTCACGATCATTACCCGAGAGGTAATGACGGTTGCGCTTGATGTTTCGAATCTTTTTTCAATATTTGGCCTAAAATTGCTGTACATAATTCTTCATTTCGTTTAAAAATGTTTTTACCCCTTTCTTGGTCTCCGTAATAACTTATTGACTTGACTAAAGCCTGTCTCCGTTCGTTGCTTCTTCATCGTACAGTGTAATGGTCAATCACGGGTGTATACTGGACTATCGACCTCTTGATCATCAGTGACTCCATTTAAAACTTCAGCGATTCTCAATGAGTCGATACTAACCGCATTGATAATACCTGGTTCAAACAAATAATTCTAGAACTTTCTACTGTGTTGATGAATATTTACATAGTGATAGTTGTGAAATGTCTTTGTACATTTAAATTTATGCTATTTCATTTCTCTTCTGTTGACTTATGTGTAGACTAATGTGGTTTAGCACGAGGGTCGTCCACTAAGTTTTTAGAAGCAGATAGAAAAACAAAGTATTTTCTGTAGATTTTTATTTATTTTTCAACATAATCTACATTTAACTATATATAAAAAGTGGGATTTCGCAAAGTCTTCAAAATAGGCATCTGTTTGGGCGATGACTTTCTCGTTCAACGTAAACCGTTGTCTCCCGACCCGTTTTTTCAAATTTGGAAATAAAAAGAAGTCAAGGGGGCCAAATCCGGTGAATACGGTGGATGTTCTACTAATTCGAACTTTAATTCCATACTGCGAAATTGCGCAGGTGTGCGTTGTCTTAATGAAAGAGGATCTTTTTCTTTTCCAAATGACGACGCTTTTTCTCGATTTCTTCACTCAACCGGTCCCATGACGACGTATAATACTTTCCAGTTATTGTTTATTCTTTTTCCAAGTAATCGGTGTATGTTTGTTTCAATGTTAAGCCTATTAAATATAAATGTTTAATCAACGCTCTAAAATGAAATAAACGAAAGTTATTACTTTAGAAATAAGAAGTTAACTAAAAAGAAGCGGTAACTTCTTGCACAATGTTCTTTAGTAGGTGATGATGCATATGTTTATTGCATATATCAGATTATTTTCAAAACAATCTGTATAAATGAAAATATGCTTATGTTCTCTATAATAGAATGTACACGGCAATAACACTACAAGGAACTTAATCGGCATACATAAACAACATAAACAAATTCGAAATAATAGACAACTTGCATATTCATCAATTTCATGATAATAATAATAGCGTTTAATAATAGTATTTATTAAAAACATGTTTTACAAGAAAAAAAACAAACACACCAAGAGAATTTTCTTTCCAATCCAAGAGCGTAGTCGAAGGTACAACGGTCCATATGAAACGCGGAGTTTTTTCATTTTGAAAATATCTATATTTGGAAACAGTTCAGTAACGATAAAGGTAAGGTGTGGTATGCATGACTTTCTATTTTGTTCCTACAAAAGTAAATACCTGAATCTTCATGGCATTATCAAATGTTTATTTAATTTCAACAAAAGCAGTGCAAATGCTAAAATTTCAACGTGATCCTAAATATCTCGAAAACGGTCCACTTTAGGGGTAAGGTGCCCTAATAGAAATTATTTACACACGATGTGTAGAATCGATTGAGCTAATAAAAAATGTACCACTACATTTAATATAAGAAAGTTGGTAACTACTTCCGGTTCAACCGGAAATATTTAGTGAACATAAATATTTTAAGTTAATAGGTTGGATGCTATAATTACCTACCCCAAAGTTCCATTCATAACAACTTTACTACACCTTACTAACAAGCTTCGTGAAATGTCTTGTGTATCTCTGATCGGCGGCCGCTTCGTTCAATCCTTACTTCGACCCTAGCGCGCCGCCCGAAAGTTACTACCCTAGTCATTACCTACAACTTCTAAAGCAAATAAAATTTTATGCAACTTCTCTAGTAGAAGTTAGAAATAAATATAAAGGTGTATGTTAGGTTAAAGTACAAACATTGTATATTGAATTATTTTGGACTCTTTGATTTGAAAATTATGAAATTATAAAGAAGATTTAAGAAACGGATACATTTTGATTTGGATAAAACGACAAGGTTTACAGGGTTACAGGGTAACAACCTTTTCACTTGAAGAACTACAGTAAGTGTTAAATTTTATTAATTTAATATTTAATTAGTATTAATTTAATTAATTAATAAATACAAAAATGGAAAAACGCTTAAATAATAAAAATATAAAAATAGTTGTCGGTTAGTGTTTGATTTTGGAAACTGTAAAATTTCAAAATACTCTAAAAACGAATGAGCTATTAGATCTAATAAAACTGGAAATTTGTTTAGACCCCACTTATTTTATATTTTATATTATAATCTGTATAAATGCACTCATATTCTCTATAATTAAATATATACGGTAATAACATGAAAAATTTCGCAACGGCATTGCAAGGAACTTGCTCGCCATACACATAAACTCAAAGTAACATTAAAGGCGGTATATTTACTATTAACATTCTTTTGAATTTAAATTATACCCGTACACCGTACTAATAAGCATAAGAATTAACTTTTTTTCTGCATTTGCATTCACCTTAACATGCAATTACATCATTCGATGTTGACTTAATCATTACCTTAAAACACCTTGCCGATTAGTCGTTCTTTTACACGGTTTCAAGGTTTCGCGGGTTACCGTTTCTGGTATAAGATGATATCACAAGTTCTTTGTATTATGCATCTTGCGCTTGAAAAATTAAAAATCCCATTGTGGAAGGTAACTGATTGCATCATATCTCGAATTAACAATTGAGGGAGATTGAAGGAGGCCATAAAATGAGTTATATGTGTTTATTGTTTATTTAATTCATATTTATTATAATTGTAATTTATGCTGTTAGGTGATTATCAAAGACTTTGTGAACGTTATACTCGGCAAATGTATATTGAAACTACAGGTACAAATTATTGAAATAGGAATTTCTGTAATAAAGAAAGGTCTTTATTGACAAAAGTAGATTGGCTGCATTAACCTTGGATTTTTTACTCTTTCGGATACGGAAATATTCATAAGTATAATTGTAGTACGTAATTTTGTGAGTGTACTTTAGACACCTTCCTTCTGGATTGTGTAATTAAGAGCCTTGCCGAAACAAGGTCGAACACGAATGCTTAATAAGTACATAAATTAATATTAAGCGGAATACTAAATATTACAATTCAAAGTTCGAATAATACTTCATATACCATTAATATTAATCACCTCATATATCAGCAACCACTTATAAATAGAGTAGGCAAATTCGGGTACGCACCATTGGCGCAGCTAACAAATGGACTCTCGTATGCGAAATACGTATCTAGTTCGTAGCCGCCTGGAGCGTAGGTAATAGTAGCAGCGAAGTACTTTGTGTTCTGTTTTTAATAATGTCGAAGGTACGTAGATTGAGAAAACAGCTATCATTAAAGACAGTGAATAGGTTCATTAAGGATTATCCGGATTTGACTTACGACGGCGTGGAACCACATCAATCGTCATCTTCAATTTTATTAGCTTCTAGACGAATAGAAGAATGAATCGCCCAAATAATTTCAAAAGTGGTGTTAAGCACATTGGAAAAATTTGAAATATCCAGAGATTAAGTCTTAATCTTTATGACAGATGGTGCCGCAACCATGCTTTCTGTAGGCCGGTCTCTTAAGGAACTGTGTGGTAATTTTTTACATACTACATGTAAAATTCATGCTCTACGAGTAGGCTCGAGTACGGCGAGTACTGCGAGTACGAAAGCAGTGTTTCTGAAATCTCCAAAACGTCTCCGCGAATTTCGTAGACTGTGTTCCCATACCCCTGAACCACCACAACCGATCCTTACACGTTGGGGAACACGGTTACAAGCGGCATTTTACCATCATAAATATTATAGGGTATAAAGAAGGTGGTTCTATTATTCAATCCGAAAGAATGTACACCTATAAAAATAAGTCAGAAAAAATTTGAAGATAATCAGGTTAAAAGTGATTTACAAACTATTCACAGCAATTACATCTGAGTAGTGTAAGCAATAGAAAAATTACAAAATTCTTCACTGTCGTTTGGGGAATCACTGCAAATTGTGAAAGATGTACACGCACAACTTTGTTCGGTAGAAGACGCCAAAAATGAGTGTGTTCAAATTAAGTTTCAAAGTGTTTTAGACAAAGATTCAGATTTTGCCATACTTAGACAAATTTGTGAAGGCTTGCCTAGAGATGCGTTAAGTTGTTTCAAAGATTTTTTTAATTATGCAAATATAACATCATTAGATGTAGAGCGATCGTCTTCTTTATACAAGAACATATTTTCCTCACGGCGGACGCGTTTTGCAGAAATAACGTTGGAAACGCACCTTATGTTAAAAATATTTAATCTCGCTTCTCCAGTTTTTCAAGTCACGAAAGACGCTTAATACGGTAAGTTTTTTTTTAATCATCGAAGTACATACACTCTCGACTTTATTTTTTATACATATGACTAGAGATGACAATTTCCCGTGTTCATTCAGTAACATAAAGATAAGTTATCGAGATCGGTTCATAATCTACGAAAACCATCTTAGAAACTTTTTCGTATCTAGCACCGGAATGGCACCGTTCGCGATAATATATCTCTGCATACTGACTCCCTTCGTATACAAGAGTCCATTCGTTAGTTACGTCGATGGTGCACACCCGAATTTGCCCACTCTATTTATAACGCATTTTATATACAAATTAACTTCTTTACAAGAATTGCAGCTGTCGATATCTCAAATTCCTACGAATGGAACTGAAGTGTTTATCAAATTAATCAAAGTGTATAGCTAACTTACAATCAGCTAAAATATTTTTAAGTATGTTGTTTCCGGTCCAATACTCATCTGCTTGTTTCGACATTTTTTATATGTTCACATATTTTTTGATGTACCGCATCTATTTATAGAGGCCGTGTAAAAAAATCGTGGTATATTGATTTCAAGAAACGTATTTAGACAGCGCGTCCATATAGCACGTAGGTGAAAAGGTGTCTTCCTCAAGCAAATGAAACAATAAGTTTCCAAATAATTATTCGGAGATAAGTTCTGTTCAACATAAAATTACACTCAAGTATACAAGATGTTTAGTTTCCACTGTACGCCTTTCATCAGGCATTATTTAAGGTTTTTCCCAAATGCCATTGTTTCTTCAACGGCCGCCTTACGTGCTAGAGCGGTGATTTCATTTAATGGCGTATATATTGGAGTTTTCAATAGTACATCCAGCATTTTTTATTTTAACTAGATTCTTTAAGACGGCCATACATGCCAATATGTTGCGAATATAAGGGTTAGAGATAGAACATTTAACACGAAATATGAAGAAATAAATGAACTGGCATTAATCATTTAAAATTCTTGTACAAGCATACAATTAATGATGTTGGTCATTAACATTAATTTTTGCTTTGGTAGATAGGATTTCACGATACTGTACACATGTTCTTATTTATGATGTCATTTAGAGCAGTGAAACATTTAACTCCTGCTGTGAATTTCTTGTACGCATTTGGTACCGACAAAAGATACTCTGGCCTATTGTTAACGTTAACGGCATAATCTTTTTAATTTATCTACGTACATACTGGAACCATATCCACTCTTTTGTAATGGCTAAACATCTGGCTAATATTACTAATGCGAAATATTATGCGAACTAGTTTTAGCCTAACCTACATTTTAGACAATAAGCAAATTCCAACTACCGGATTTTACATCTTCCTAATTTGTATCTCTTACGTTTTTGCGGCGAGCAAACGACGTTGTAGATTAACGAATTTGTCATTCTAGCCTGAAAACCTAGAAACAAATGTGGTAAATCAAATGAAGCCAACGTATTTTAATTAAAAGGGCGCGCGCAAAAATTGTATTAATAGGGAAAAAAAAAACGTTCATATCATCGAAATTGAATAGGAACAGGACGGGATCAGGACTAAAATTTAATGATTTTTCATATTTATGTTTTTAATTACGATCGATATATGTATGTTAATATTACAAATAAAAGTAAAACAAGTTTAATCGGAATTAAAATGAATCGATTAATGAATGTAGAAAGAAGAAAAAACGTAAAATAAGAGGCTGTTTGATATGGTAGCATTTCAGATAATTAAATTAGTGCCCAAACAAGTATGTGAATCATTTTCGTCTGTCAGGTCCAGATTGCTTATGTGCTTCTTGAGCATACAGTGTCCTGTTAGCAGGCCCACTATTGTTCTGCTTGGTGTGACCTGGAATGATCTTCCACCAGTCTTGAGATTTCTTATCCTTCCATTGTTTAGTGGTTACTCTTACTATTACCAGCGAGTGCGTTGGCGATTTTCAGCAGTTGACGAGCCTGCTCGAGCTAATTCGTCTGCCTTCATGGTCCCTCGATGGCCTTCATGTTCTGGTACCCAGGCCAGGGCACCTATTGAGCGCATTTATGCAGTCCCACACTAGTTTCGAATACGTCTGTGTGGAGTCTAGCAATTTTATCGCTGCTTGACTGTCTGAATAGATAGCAATAGATATACCCCAGCACTGCTACTATTTCGGCTTGAAACGCTGTGGCGCTTTGAATTAGACTTAGTGATTTAGATATTTTAGCTCTACTCCCACAAATCCCGACTCCGACTCCATTCTCTGTCTTTGAGCCGTCTGTACACCAGATGGATTCGGCTTTTGTAGGCGGGTCTTTCTTCCATTCTTCTCTATCTGGTGTTACCGTTTTATAGCACTTGTCGAAACTGTATTTGGGACTGATGGCATCATGGAACCTGCTAGTTATCGGCCCTTCTTTACATTTTGCACAACGTTCGCGAACACTCACTAAAATAATGGAAATTTTAAAAAATCTATTCGAAATTGTTTATTAAACTGCCGAAATAGTACTAGAACAGTACAGCGAATTGAAAGCATTATCATTTTACAGGCTGCCCGATTTCTCTTTTCATTTACTATTTAGTGTAAGAAGTGATGAAGCTATAGAAGAACAACAGAGGTATGTTGGACATGAAAATGTGTCTGCCTCACTTACTTTTCAAAATTTCAGCCACGTTGGACGCTTAGATGTTTCTGTGAAAATGTAAAAAGATTGAATCGTTATCAAATTTTCTTATTTAAAAGGCACTACGCCCAGCGCAAACTAGAGCCTAGCTGATCAAGAGGTCTCGACACCGTCATTTGCCATAGTGGAATTATGGGCAGCTGAATTTACGCGGCTTTACCGGATTAGAGATGATGAACGTTCGTTTGACGACCGAAAGCTGCAACCATTACGGAAAATATTGGAAAAGTTCAATCAAATAGCACTAGACGACCATCGAATTAACGTTAGAGAGATAACAAAGATTATGTTTGTTATATCTTGACTGAAGATTTGAAAAGCTAAGTGCGCGTTGGGCGACACGGTTGCTCACTCACGACCAAAAACATATTCCAATGCACAGTTCCAAATTCCGCTGTTGAAGCAGTCTCAGCGAAATAAGTTGAAGTTCTGTCGTCGATTAATAACTGTAAATGAGACAACACTAGTGTGCTCTTTGGCATTCTTTGCTAGGAGTGAATCGGTTCCAAAAAAGGCGAAGATTGGTTTTTGGGGTAGTCATAGAATTGTGTTATCATGAAAAAACAGAAACAATAATGAAGGCACACTACGCATGATTACAGCACGAAAAATTTGGGTTCGAACTGAGGGACCATCCGTCTTATTCACAAGTTCTGGCCCCTAGCAACTTTTTTTCCTGTGTATCCTAGGCTCACAATTTCGCTCGGAGAACAGAGACTTCCATCGAATTAGGAGGACATTCGTAAACGCCTATTTTGCAGAATAAGATGCCAACTACTATATGGGAGTATCGCTGGGAAGAGAGTATAGACTATATTGAGAAATAAAACTGAATATTATAAAAAAAATACTTGTGTCTGTGTTAGGCTGGAAACTTTTCAGACTATCCCCGTAGGATATACTTCCAGCATTATTCGCAAATATATTTTAATACTTACTTACGCTATTAATATTTTTAAAGCCGCATCTGGGAATAAGTCCCACCTTTACGCTAGGACGTAACGTACAGTCTGAAACAGTTCGTTATCAGTAAACATCTGGCATAGTTATTAGTTTCACCTATTGTATGCACGCTCAACTTCCGTTCACATTCGTTTTGTCGATCCGACATCGAGAAGCGGCCGTGCACAGTAGGCAGGTACGTAAGGCATGTTATTTGTGCGTATACTCATCAGCTTCCTAAAAAGTGAACAACCAAATCAAGCACGGTTGATTTCATTCGACGCACAACCTTACGTAATACTTTCCATTTATATTGTCGTCGACCTGCCTACTTGATTTGTTATACAGAGGTTTTCATCTTTTTTTCCACGACGCCCCACGCTAGTCTACGTACTCGCAGAGGTTATCGGAGGATATTTAGCATACACACCTTTCTTCATCACATTAATCAATACGCGCTGAACGAGAGGCGTGTATAGTAGTAGCCGTAACCTGTAACCAGAAAAGAAAATGATACGTGTGGGTAACGTAACAGAATCCCAGAAAGGCTTCTTTTACGTAAACTTGGCCATAGCATAGCATAAATCTTGCGGACTGCGTGAGGTTGCAATGAAAGAACTTTTATTTATTCCTTCTGTCTTTAGTGGAATTAATTTCCTTGATATTACGTAACATACGGCCTGATACCCAATCTTGAGATTCCTGGATGTATTTTTTAGGGACGTGTTTATTAGGTTCGGTGCTGGAAATATTACGTTTAAAATAAGCAAAACAATTTCTTCTCAAAATAATTTACGAGCAATATGGTGCAAGTGGTAATTAAGGAGCACAAAACAAAATTTATTACGTAAAAATAAAGGTTGAAGGCAAGAAATTATTCCTATAAATGTTAGATTGCAACACAATCATCAAGATCTACAATCTTTACGTAACTCAAAAATTTGTGCTGCTACTCATGTTGCTTATTGGCCTTACAAACTGGAGGAAAAGGTTTACAGAAAACTGGCAGGTCTATTTTCAATGCTTCTGTGACAAGAATGACAAAGTACTAGAACAACAACCGTAAAAAATAAAAAAATCCAGACAATAAGAAAAGTTTGTAGTCTCTGCAAAGCGTTAAGAGTAAAAGATGGATTTTTAATGAAATTCAATGTAATACGTTTGGTTTTCGTTTAATACGAGCACGGAAAAATTGTAACCTTTGAATCCGACATCTCACAGCTCGTTTTCTAATATTTTATTATTTGAGAGCTAAATACGGAAGAATGGGGCGTAGAGAGATTTTTATTATGGTTATTTTGCACCTGAGCTTTAATTTAAAACTAAAAAAGAAACTTCAATTAGGTTTTCGTCGAATATAATTCAAATGAAAGAACAAAAGAGAGAAGAATGTATTAAAATGGGCTGAAAATTTAGAAAGATGCAGATCAAATGCTGCGTCGCCTTTAGTCTATGCTTGGCTTCTTATGTTCCCCACTTTGCCAAATAAAATGAACGGCACGGGATAGTAGGTTGCATGTGTACTCAGATACTCAGAGATTTTTCTTTGGGTCATTCCATTCTTGCTTAACCTAGAAGATCAAAGTGGCGCCCTCCTAATAACATTGCTCTACCAAGCTGTGGCTTACTAAATTCTTTTCTTGTCTACCTCCAGTGGTGTCGAGGTTGCAGATTTCAGGATTGGACCCCTTACAGTATATATTTTGTATCAATTTCTGTCCATCGCATCATTCTTCGCTTCTGTCCCGTTAAGTTCTCTCTTGGCCGAAACCTCCGCGACACTTTCATCCAATGTTTGTCTAGAACGCCCTCTTAATATTTTATTGCTAAATGACCGAACCACTAGAAGATACAGTAGTTAAATGAGCAGCATAGAAGATAGATCAGACTGTAAGAAGAAAAAGGAAAAGTCAAGTTAATAATCAGTAACAGTATTATATTTTAAGGAACGATAATGCAAACGTTTTTAAGGTGTCTTATTTAGAGGCTAATTCCTGGAATGACTCTTAAAATGATGAATTTATTGAGAAATGCTGTGGTAAGTCAACGTTTGTCTGAAAAACATCTTTCGGTACAAAATGAAAATTTAATATTTCATCCTCCTCGCTTGAGTACCCACTCCTCCAGACTTCTTAAATGGTGTTACAGGGAAAGTAATACCTTACTTAGAAGATCTTTTATATTCCTAATTTTTATTATTTTGGCACATTCATGTTTGGGATATGCAACAACGAATGCCTTACAAAGAATGGAAGAAATAATGATAGCAAGGACTGTGGCGTGGTATGGTAAACAGCACAAAAGTATCGGCGACCTCAATTTCCATTTTAATTTTTTTATTTTCAATTAATTAATCCGGGACGGCCGTTTCGAGGATACGAATGATCCACATTTTCAACCGGTGACCGAATGATGTGAAAAATCTCTAAGACTCTCAGTTCTCTCTATTCATCAGATTTTTGTTGCTTTTTGTGTAAACCCTCTCGTACGCGTCTAATTCCCGCGGCGAAGTTACATTCTTAATCAATTTCAAGTTTTCTAATTTAATATTATGCTCGGTTTCGTTTATGTGTTGTGCTACACTTGACGAATTTAATCCACCGAAGCGATAACACCTGATATGTTCCTTAAATCTGGAAATGGAAGAAATTGTAAAGAAAAATAGATAAACATCGATTGAGTGAGTTGTTGATGGAATGAGTTGATGGTGAACATTCTAAACATGTTGTAGAATAATGGGGGGCGTAGGCAAAAAAAAACGTTGGATTCTATAAAGAAATCCTATTTGAAGTTTTTCAAAGGGTTGGCGGATGATGTCAAATGGTAATTTACAAATATTCCTCTTGTCTGTCTCAGCGTTTTCACATGAGATCATTAGCTTAAGAATTCCGCGTATTACTTTTTAATATATACATAGCAGATTATTTCATGTTAAAAGAATGGTTTAGTGGTGTAGCTCAAAAGCGTTAGAGCAAATCGATCCGATGCCGTAATTGATTAAGTTAACGTAGAAGGTAGAAAAACAGGTGACCTATATCCTTGGCTCCAATTAATGAGTAGCTCCATAATGACGGTTCAGTAATTTGAAATTACATTAATTTTGTTTATTCCATGCTTAAGCATTTACTTGGCCTATTTATTTCTTTCCATAGTATGTCAGTTAATATGATAAACACTTAGATTGGAAAAGAAAACGATACACGCGAATTTCCATCCACTAACTTAATATATTACTTTCTATTTTTATATGTAAATCAATATACGAATATAAACCTTTCGACTTGATTACTTCTCAGATGCTCTGCGGTAAAACCTTTAGGCGTGATTTAATAGGTTTTGTTTCATCAACATGTTTGTGAGTATTTTCTCCGAGAAAGCGTCTGCCGTTGATGATTTAGATGCTAATACCTATCTGTTCCTCGAAATTGAGCGTAACTAATAATAGCAAGAGTTTAATTTATGCCTACTACACTCCCCGACAAAAACTTAGACGCGGTAAGATGTTTTACGGGTTTTAAGGGTTACAACATTTCTTTGCGAAACTAGCAAGATATCTAATTAAGTTTTTATTCATAAAAGTAAAATAAACTTAAAAATATCTCCTCCAGTAATATATGAACTAAATAATAAATTATTACTTCAATGTTTAAACAATTTCCGCGACAAAAATTTAGACGCTCTGTTGCAAATGTAAAACAAAAATCAACAAATGAGGGATCAGTAATGCGTAGATCCTCCATTGTTCTTAATCACTTCCAATAGTCTGTTATTAATAGATTTATATAAATTTAACACATAATTTTGAGGGATACTCTGCCATTCAGTCACTATTGAAGTTTTCAGTTCCTGTACCGTGAAATGTTGACGGCCTCCGCCATAAACGCGACGAGCCAATTCACCCCACATGTTTTCAATAATGTTTAAGTGTGGTGACCGTGCCGGCCACTGTAAAAGTTTTAATCTTCTTCTCTTTAAACCATTCAGTGATGGTTTTTGCTTTATGAATTGGCGCGTTATCTTGCTGAAAAACAAAATTGCGCCCGGCCCATTGGTTTCCAAAACGTAGAAGATCGTTACGCAATAAGTCTTTATACGTCACAGATGTCATTTTGTTTGTGCAAAACACTGTCATTTTCACTTTTGGTTCCTTTCTCAGATCATGATAATAAGTACCCATCCGGTCCGTCCAAATTAAAACGTTTCTCATCGGAAAATATAACTTTTTCCCATTGTTTCTTCCAGGATACGTGTTCTTCAGCAAATCTCAACCTCGCTTCTTTATGTTTTGCCGAACGTGTCGGTTTTCACAACATTTTCTTCCGTGATATTACCGGTGACGCCTTTAAAATCCTTTGAACATTACGTGCGTTTGTACCGCCGCCTGTTCTGCAATAATTCTCGCCGACGCAGAAGAATTGGATGCACACAGTAATATCATGCGTTTATCCCGCTCACTTACAGCTTTCGGTCACCCTGGCCTTTGGTTTGCCATAATTTTCTGGGTCTTTTAGGACATTTCTAACAGAATGATCGCTTCTTCGTAGCCGACGAGCAACTTCCTTCTTACTAACACCATCCTGGTGCCAGGCTAGAACTTTACCCCTTTCTATCAAGGATAATTGCTTTTTTCTACCCATATTGCAAACACTTTATAAAATATATTTTCTCGTGGTGAAATGTGTACACTTTAGCAGCACAACCACTGCATATAAAGAGAAGTATCAAAAAAAAGTGATGAGTATTGTAGCCTACAGTGAACATTGTAAAATTGTTTTACATGAGAAATGAATTTATTGTTATTGAATATTACAGAACAGGAAACATTTCTTATCGGTAAAGTTCGTCAATTTCCGTGCACTTCACAGGCGTTTAACAACTTAAGATGATGGTAATATTGGTATCTCATGGTATGACTAGAGATGACAAAGGCAGGTGAAATTACTCCTTTTTTGTAGCGACTAGACAGATTCAT
>CACRWH010006606.1:0-13859 GCA_902655005.2 Marronus borbonicus | reverse complement strand
GGACGAACACGATTTTCTGTAGTTCCAGTTGTCCGATATCGCTTTATATTGTCATTTACTGTTGAACTTCTCATATTTATTTTTTCAAAAATTTGTCGCCCCGAATATCCTTCTTCAAACAGCATAATAATGCGTGAACGTTTTTCTACACTGGTAGGCTTGCCACGTGCCATTTTGAAGGAAATTTTCTTAAAACTTTCACGCAAAAACGACAGATGCACACCAACACACGTTTAACAGTAAAATGAAGCAAATTTATATCTTTACGTCTGTGATAAATAAACAAGAGTGATGCTGCGGTATATTTCCTAAATGTATTGTTCGTTAATAACCCCCAAACGACCCGTTTCGAAAGATCGGTACTTGCGAGAAATTCTTGGAATGAGAATAAAAGGGACTTTATTGTGGTTGTCGCAATATTTCTACTTTACATAATAATTTATGGCTTTAATCCCTTAGAAAAGAGTGTATGCTTAATATTTTTCTAATTTTATGTATTAATAATTGTATACAGTGTGATATAATAGATTTTTATTGTATGACCGAACTTCACTGAACGGCAGTGTATATGCAATGTACAGTAGATATCAACAGAGTAAAATAGTTACTTTTCAGCGCACAAGATTTATGAATGCGACTATCAGTCGTTAATACGTATTAATGAAACTAATTCAATTTTACTTTATCAAAAAGCGCAACGTAAATGTGCTTGGTAAAAAAAAAACCAGGTTAAGTTTCCGGGCGATTAACGGGATTTCCCAAAGTTGTCTAGCTTGTTATATTGAGTGCTATGATGTTTGGGGGTGTGGACCTACAGATTCCTTGTTAGCAAGGCGAGCGAAATATTGAAAACAACACAGAAACAGAAAAGACTCCATACAATTGGCTTGCAGAATTTCGTCGTGGTCATGTTTCCATCATCGATGAATTTCGAGGTTGACAAAAAACATCAATGCCGGCGCAACATGATTGAAGAGGATCAGCACGTAAGTTACCGCTTTTGCATGAACAAGTAAGTGTGACCCCAGCACTTGTGAAGAAATACATATTTGTAGACCAGTCTGATTTTACGGAAAAATTATAAACCATCTCCAACTAAGCTATTTTCGCTGAATATGTACATAATAATCTCGACGCTTGCGGACAAGTAGATGCTATATATACAGACATTTTCAAGGCATCTGATCGTATCTTTGGTTTCTGTAATTCATTAACAGCACTGTTTTTTTTATATTTGTCCTTTCGCACGCAGTACTTGTATTATAATGGGTTCAAATCACAACTCCTTGAAGCCACATCAGGAGTACCACAAGGCTCAAACTTTGGCCCTCTACTGTTCTTACTGTTCATTAACGATCTTCTTAAACAAATTGATTGTAACAAATGTGCATTTGCGGACGATCTCAAAATTTTCTCGTCAATAATTTCAAACACTGATTGTTCTTATTTGCAAAATCAGTTGAATGTGGCTGCCGATTCAAAAACCTACAGTTGAATATTGCCAACACCAAAAAAGATAAATCCTATCCTTTTTGACTATTCTTCAGAGGATCCATTGCTGGAAAATCAACTGTTAAAGACCTGGGAACTTTTTTTTACTGTGCTTTAACATTTTCCATACATAGAAATAACATTGTGTCATCAGCAATGAAGATGTTGAACTTCGTAATTGGAAACTCTAGATAATTCGAAAGTAGTTCTGCGACACATTTACCCATCAACTAGCTATTGAAAGAGTGCAGAGAAAGAGGGAGGCAATCTACCGCTGTAGAAGCTAAGATTATCAGCTCTCGTTGTTACAATTCAATGTAGAAACACTCGAAGCTAGACGATTGCAGTATGCTAATAAAGTCATCATCAGCTTATTATATGAATTAGAGTTTCTTATTCCTCGTTCTATCGCTGGACACAGCCTTACTTTTTACACACAATACGCACGTCTTAATTCATCTTTAAATGCACTAATAATTTCCATGCCCCGCACGTTTAACTTAATATTACCTTATTGGGATATTTATTTTCTATGTATTTAACATAATAATTTTCAAATATTGTCGAGCACATTGTATTATATAAATTCTAGTTTTGTTGGTCACGTTCTAAAATATATTTATTGCTATTCTGTTTTTCTATTTTTTATTTTGTTCTTTGTACGGAGGAATCTGTTGGGTAATAAAGGTTTATTATTATTATTATTATTAACAAAATTAAATGGGTAATCGGTCTGTGATGGTTTTGAAGAAAAAAGGAGTCTTCTCTGTTCATAAACTCAATTTATTCCTCTTTATTTAGAACTTCATCCGGAGTATAAACTACAAATATTAAAAAATGGTTACAACAATTAAATTCATCACCAATTCAACATTTTTTTACCTTATTGCAATCACTTTCTAATATTTGTAGCTTATACTTCGGATGAAGTTCGAAATCCAAATAAACAGCGAAATACTGAGTTTATGAATAAAGGAGACTCCTTTCTTCTTCAAACCACCAAACCAACCGACTACCCGTTTGTTTTCTGCCTGACGTTGTACGGTTGTAGTACTTCTTTTCAAACTTCAAACAATTATTATTATTATTACAACCCCCTCTGTTGAAAAATGTCTGGCCTTTAGCCCAGAATTTTAACCTAAGGATTAACATTTATCTGTTTCAAAATTATGGTCAGCTTTAATTTCATTGGACCATTTTTTTTTGGGCTAACACTTCACCTATAAACTTTTGGTCCCCCTGGTATGTGTACGCATATGCGTATTTATTTAGATAAAAGTGGATATAGCTGTATGTGCATTTCTATTTAAACGGGAGTTACAAAAAGGCGTTTGTAACTAACAATTTGTCCATATTTACCTAGGTAAACATATCTACATACGCATACATTCGTAGAGTAGATAACGAATGTGCTGTTTACTGATGTTATTATTTAGCACTTGCATAACAATAGTAGAAACTAGGTAGCTATTCATCGCCGCAAGCGCGCATACTTGTACACTATACAAATACACATACGTGCAGCGCATGGACGAGGCTGCGAGACGCAATTTAGCGCGGTAATAGCTGTTACCAACTACAAACTAACGTCAATATGATGTGTAGTGGCCGAACATGAATTTCCATCGACGTCGTCAACAATGTCGGTAATTTGATGAGTATCGGATGCCTTCCAATTATGTGTCCCGACCATCATAATCCTCGTTAGTTCGCACCTCGCCACGGTTCGATTCGAATTCCGTACTTTATTAATGAATTAATGACAATTCCGTTCGGGTAGATGGCGCGCGCAGCACCGGATCCGGACCCCTCCGCGGTCTTCCGCCGCTCAATTACACTAATACAGTCATTAAGCGTGTGCGGATTGTGCCGTTCCTCTTCTTCCTTTGCGTCTCCATCACGCTATCATTCTACATCTACCCGTTTCATGCTCTCTTCTACACTAATGCGTACTACTGTGTACGACTACTACCGCTATATATTGCCGCTAGTGCTTCTGATGGTTGCCTAAAACGGGTATTTCCGGAATCAGTTTGCCGTGCGGAATTTGTGTCCCCGACATCTTTACGTGTCACGAAAGAGATTAGAGTCGCAGTACATACATTCTCTGTGTTTACACATAAACGAGTCGTTGAACTCTGCGGAATTGTATTCACAGGTTGACTGTTAACGTAAACGTGATTTTACATATTGTGCCTGTATACAGTGTGAAAACCGCTTACTTACGGAAAAATATGACAAGTTTTTTAAGAAAATAACTTGGACAGGTTATTAATTTGTTAAAACCATGTTTTTTCTTTCTCGTAAAATCAAACGATTTTTGAATACAGTGAAAGTCCTCTTTGCGGACAATCCCCCTCGGCGGCCGGACAATATTTCTGGACTCAATTTTTTGGTTGCACATTTCTATGTAAAACTCTACGACTGACGCTGACGCTCTATCGGGAGAACTTACACAGGGTCATTTTCCCCGACGGATATGAGACGACCCCACCGACGGACACGCACTTTCGAGCTTTATGCTAAATGTGTTGTTTCGTGCCAATATGGTTGAGCAAAGAGAAAAGCTTTTAGTAATCGGGAAAGTTGCTGCTCTACCACGGGTGTTGAAATGTGACACTTGCTAGTGAATGAAATGAAGAGATATCCATGCAAGGTAGTGACGGCGAAGAAGGATACTAATGGTCCTATAAATCCCTACGCTTATGCATTAAAAGCGATCAAAAATCTAAAGAAGTTTTCCAAAGAAGTTTTTTGCGTTGGAATACTTGAAAAACAGAATCACATTTTAGAATTGCTTTTTATAAGAAAAAAATAAAAAATTAAAACAGGCAAAAATATCTGACTTTTAAAAACAAACCTTGTCCTTTTTGTAGGCGCAGTTTTGAATCTTTTGATTAAAAGTTTAAGAATTATTTTGTCTCTTTTGTTTTACAATCCTCATAAGTGGACAGTCCCCATCAGCCAGGACAACCGGGAGTGTCCGCTCCCTTTCTCTTTGAAAATCCAGATTTTCTGATAAGAGAAATAACAATATACCTACCAGGTTGTGTGAACGAAGGATGAGCTATTTGTATGGAATACTGTCCGCTTAGTCCGAGGTTTATTTTCTTGAAATGCATTTTTTTAAGGAAAAAATGTGCAGGATTGATCAGAAAAGGATTACATGTGTATTGAATTTAAATTTCGTCGTGGTATCAAAACATCCAAAATGCGCCTCGCTGAAGATGAACGCATACACATTTTACTTATGTTGAATTACGAAGATAAGAGTAGAAGCCATAATGAAGCCTGTAGTAGGTTCTATGATAAATACCCAAACTGCTCTCCTATTAGTCAATGGATAGCGTCAAGAAGGACAATGAAATGAAGAACTACTCCTACTATTTAAAATACTGTTAAATGTAGTCGATTAAGATCAACAGGGGAATTCCTCATACTATTAGCAGGAAAATTGAACGTGAAAACGTGACAAAAAGCAACATCCCTATAAGGTACAGTTTGCCTAAGAGTTATTGGAAGATTATCCTGACAAGCGAGATCAATTGTGAAATAATGACAACAGATAATGATGCAAGAGCTCTTCGAAGAATTTGTTTTTCTGACGAAGCTGTTTTTTCTTCAGGTCAATAGACATTGTCTAAAATTGTCGAAAATTCTCAGTGGCTGATAATAACGAAAAGGCAAGAACAGATGATGCAAGTTTCACAAATGAAATTCTTAAAGAAGACAGTTGGAACTAAAAAACAGATAAGAGGACGTAAGACTGCCTCAGTAATGTCAAAAAAAACAAAACGGATTCTAAGAAATTTGTAATCTCAACATCTAAGGTCACTATTGCAATTCCGATCGATTTAATAAATGTGTACCTTTTCATTTTTGGAGAACCACTAAATAAAATCATGTTTGGAATATGCATTTCGTTGTAAGATTGATAGTTATCAACCAACCAGATGTGAATTCTACGTCTGGACTGATACATCTCAGGTCTGCGTATTGACGTACATAAAATACGTGAACTTGTGCGGAAAAAAATTGATACCGTACTCGTGCACAGTACACACACAGTATTTTCTTTTTAAAGTATTGATCTGTACTAAGGTTGCAATCGAATGTATCTTGACAGTTGATAAAGAGTACGTTATCGGTCAAGGAAACTATTACACAACGCTAAGATATTCTATAATATATAATAATATTCTATAGCAGATCCATTTATTTCATCCAATAAGATAATTATAACGTTAGGTAAGAGCAGATTGAATAACTCCAGTAGACTCGGAAAATTCCACTTAACGAAAGAAAAAGAGGAATTTTGTAATAACGCGACTGGAGCAATATCTCTCAAGGGTAGAAGACGACGGTTGATATGTTGTCATTACATATTGACCTACATTTCCCGCCTATAAAGCTAATGACAACTAACCTTCGGCAGCATTTTGCTATCTATTTTTACGCGAAACTTCAGAAAGTTTTTGCCAGCGCAGCGATTAACTCGCCAAAATTTTCGAAGCGAATGAGTAGGCAAACGTAATTTTCGTTAAAATAGATCAAAACATATGGTTTAACGTCCAGTGTAAGTAGATGTAGCAGCTGAAACGTGTTGACTGTTGTGAAGTGCACTTTTAAAAATAGCAGGATATTGATAGAAATTGTTAACACCATTGAAATTATTTTTTTAATGTCTTTTTAAAATTAAAGAGGTATGGTTCAAACAAAAAGTTTGCTTAACATGCATCTTTTATTTATACAAACAGCGATTTGGCCGAACAGTGTTGCAAATGTTCGTGTATCTTAAATCCGCTAGACGAAAAATATGTTAAGTAGCGAGAATTAAGATGTTGTACGAAAGTTAAAAAATAAATACCTGCTCTGAATAAGCTGGATTCTATTTAATTGCTAATCGCGGAATCGTTTGTGAGGTATTGATTAGTCCTAGCGTTTATAATTACTCAATGATCTTATTGCCAAAAACTTATTTTTTGTTGTTTTTAGTCTGTTTTAAAATATGGTCCCATTTCGACACCGTTAAGAAGTCATGATGCCCTATGAATGTATTCTATCTATGCGCCTACCATACGCAAACATAAATACTGATCTTGCCAGCGTAGTGGAAATGTCCATACAACTTTCATTATCCATCAGCGTCAAGAAGACTGCCGCAAAATACAGTAAAACAGTACGAAATCTGGGGCTACTCGTAGACTCGGAATATGTTGGTCATTTCCTTAGAAAAGCTTATTCCAAGTTAAAGAAGCTTTATGGTCATCGGAAATATCTGCCAGTAGCTACTGAAAAGCTTCTGTCTTCTGCTGCGTTCTTTTTCACTTCGATTCTTGTGTCCGCTTCTTTTTTCCATTTCTTGAAAATTTTTCCATCAGATTTATATACGGCTTTAAAAAATTTGATCATGCGTCGCATTTTTCCCGCCGATGTGTATAAGTTCTTCTCATGCTATTGCGCCACCTGCTAATCGTGTTGCCTTGTTGGAAAGATCGGTCAGCTATAACATTTCGGTCACGGTTGCGGATTCTTCTTTGCTTGGGAGACTAGCGCGCTGCCAGTAGTTATTACTTCAAAGCAATTTCATTACATTTCTGTATATTACAGATTATATTTCCTCGCTTATTTGTATGTATGTTTAATATGTACCTGCTTAATTTATTTTACTTTATTTGTTTGTTAGATCATTAGAGATGACCAAGGCAACTAAAATTATTACTTTTTTGCAGCGGCTAGACAGATTCGTGTGTATTCGTCTCAAAAGAAAGGGTTCGTGTTACCTATTGGTTTCCCCGAGAGTCGACAAAACACGAGTCTGTCTAGTCGCTGCTAAAAAGTAGTAATTTCACCTGCCTTTGTCATCTCTACTTATCATTCATTCTTATC
Organism: Marronus borbonicus; assembly: GCA_902655005.2. Taxonomy (NCBI): domain Eukaryota; kingdom Metazoa; phylum Arthropoda; class Insecta; order Coleoptera; family Scarabaeidae; genus Marronus; species Marronus borbonicus. The sequence goes on along the minus strand of CACRWH010006606.1, from coordinate 6,479 downwards.
TTGTTATATACTGCCAGCACCGTGATGTCGATATAGATGTGGTTTAAAAGATGCACATTAGTACATGATTTCTATGAAAGTACTACCGGATACAATATTTCAAGTTAGAGTAGGCAAAATGTTAGTAATAAAATAATTAACACTGATGACTAGAGCTGGTAATTCGCGCGCCACTGGATCCGTTGTATTGAGTACGTATGTACATATCAAACTGCGGCGATGCGGCAATGGGCGAAGTTAATATTAGCGGCGATCGCCGATCGGCGATGCATGAGTCTGTACTTAGTTCTATTTAGCTCTTGCGTTGTGTAGTTGTCGGTGGAATAAATATACAGATATAAACATGAAATGTTAAGTAATATTAATAACCACATAGGGACAAATTCCGCCAAAAGCATGTTTCTGTTTATTAATTTTATTGTGTAAATTTTCGAATAAAAAAGTGTCTAATACGGCCCTGCCTTATATTTACGATGATATCCTGTAGTACTTATTCAATTTTTTTCATGGAAAGATGCTTATTTCAAAAATCGTTTTGCGAGAAGGGCGATAAATAACGTTTGTAGATGTAGGTCAAGTTTAATAGATTGTTACCTGTGGATAAGAGAGATAGAGAGAAGAAGCGTCAGTTGCCTCCAAACAGATGATGTTTGTTTTATTACACATAAATTCAAAATCAATGACCTAATTATTGGATAAGAGGAGAATGTGGATGATTAACAATCTCAAGGTGAAATGTACCAATTTCCTCATTTGTAAATAAAATTCATAGAAAAAATGAAGACTGCTGGTTCTGCCACACTACTTCGATATTCTGTTTTTTTCCAAAAGAAAAAAATCCTTCATACGGCAAGGAAACTAAAGCAAATTTGAATAAACACTGTTTTTTTATATGTAAATAAATGAAAGGAATTTGTATGTATATTTTTATTAATACCTAATTACACTCGTATGCAAATAAAATAAATTTCATTCTGCATAATTTCTAAGTTCAAAGTTTTATTGAAGCGACTACTTCTTGTAATATACAAATAAATACTTGAATGAGTAAAAATTGTGCGTCCCGTACGCTATGACTGCAGACAAACTAAACTAGACAACTTTTATAATTGGAAGCGGTAGTGTACTGTACTACTTAGACCAATTCTACATTACTGAGCGACGGAGCCGTATCGTCGTATTCGTTACGTGGCAGTATGCTAGGCGATCTCTCAGGGTCGGAGTTGGTTCCAGGCATTTCTTTTCTTCTGCGATTAGGTTTAAAGTGGAGCTTTTTTATACTTGGGTTTTAGATTTAGTATTATTACAGCTGTTCTGTATTAAAAATTCAATCTGTTAATCAGAAGCACCCTGCATAATGAACTATGTCGATATAAACGACGCAAGGAACTGTTGCGCTGAAGAAAAGGGGAAATGACAGAATTTGCGACACTAGCCCAAATTTGTGATGGTCTGCAGATCCGTTTGTTCATTTCAAATAATATTTTAACTATGCCTGCCTTACATCGGTAGATGTTAAATGTTGAATCTTAGATAATGATAGGATGCATACGCAACCGCCTTTCTGCCCCTAAATGTTGACGTGTTGCTATGACGCTCTAAGTTACGTCTTGATCCTAACTGACTTCTGTCCCGATGCAAAGCACGACTCAGATCGGCACTATCTTGACGGGGTACGCATGCACAAAGGCGGATGCGATAAATGCTTATGAAGAGGTAATAAATTCCAACAGCTTTTTGTGTGATGGAAAATGCGTGCGCATCAGACTATGCAAAGGCTTTTGTAAATTTACATATAATTTTGTGTTATTAAGAAACATCTTATGGAACATTACTTATTTAATGTAAAATCACTTAATCAAGCACAATTCACATGTATTTTATCTACATTAACTTTTATGCATGTGGTGGATGTGATTGCTTTAAAAGTACGATTTAAAACATGAATGTAGTAACTAGTAGATTACTTGATTATTGTCTTTTTTCAGTGTTTATATGTCACCAGTAGGCATTCACGATTTAGATACAACACATAGAGCGATCCGCACCGTACGTATAACAACGGCGAGTACAAGGTGCCGTCCTCGTGACGTAACAGCTAAAAATACTGCGTCTAAGTGTCAAGTGAAGTAAACCGATCTGAATGAATAATTTAAAAATAGAACGGCGTGGAAGGACACATCGATTAGCTAGCGTCCTGCTCCTCCCCCTCGTGCTCTTCTTCCTCCATGACTGTGTATGATCTATCTGTCTAGAGTAGGAATTGGGTTCAGGCAACAAATGCCGGCCTTCTCACAATCAGAAGAGAATGATCGTTTGTTAATTCCTTGGTTCCTCTCCTTGTCTGGTCCTTCTGTATATACGCATCGGTTGCTTTTTCACCGTGAAGCGGACAGAATACATGCACAAAGCGGAAAAAGAGATGAGAAAAAATGGAGCAGAAAATTAAAGTGTGTTTACGCGTGTGTAAAATTTTGTTTTTTTCCCTCTTTTTGGCGTGATCTACGCGCGTACAGCATCCCTTTAATGTCAGTTCGGCAATGAAACTGTTTGTTTGTTGATATTCCACTTCGCCTTGACATTGAGTAAGAATGTACGTTTGGCATCCATGATTGTTTTATTTTAATTCGAGGTCATCGCTATTGATCCTATTTGAAGAACGTAAATATATACGTGAATACCGTTTAATTTTGAACTTACTAAACTAGAGCGTTCTATAAACATTATAACGATCTAGCGAATGGCATCATCCGCATATATCAGCTTGGGTTTATGCAGTTGATCAGCTGGAAATGCCAATAAATACATTTTAAATGCATTTTATTATTAAAGCAGAGTTTACGATGATATCTTTGTCAATGAAACAGTTCCACTACGGTCTTAATGGCTTAATGTTTTTGTAAGTACCGAATTAGATTCATAGATTTTATTGTCGGAAGCCTTGTTTGCCTCGTTGTACCTTCCGCAGCTATTTTTATAATGTTAGAGTTATTCAACATTCATTTAATACGACTAATCCTAAAGGCAGCAATTTATTATTCATAAATGATTGTACATTGCAACATTCTGGCAGCAACTACAGCTTCTTCTAAGCTAGTACATAATTTAATGTTCAATTCATAGCTTTGAACCTGAAGAAATGTTCGTATTACTAGAATCTTGTCGAGGATTCGTATTAAAATCTCTCACATAAGAAACTAGTGCGCACACAGGCTCATGGCTATCACTGCCACCCAGAAGAAATTTATTTCCTGAGGGGGATTTCCTTCGCTTTTTTTCCTGTTCCGATAGGTGTGGAACTTTTCAACTTTTTAATATTTTATCGAGTTTTCGGACTACTTTCCTGTATAATTTCAGAATTCCGATGCGTGCCCCACCATTCAACTGGAAATAAATAAGTTTTCTTTTGTACGGACGCAGGAAGTGGATTTTCCGGCTTGAATCCGGAAGATTTTTCGCGTGTTCTTCCTCGATGCTGTTTTGCGATACAAAAACTATTTTATTAAGGAATGGATTGTTAAGCATATGCGCTATCCTTGAAATTCCGACATTCGTAATTTATAAATATACTTTTACTTTTATGAAGTCATTTAGTGCAGGTCATATATCGAGAGTTTGGCCTTTAAATTGAAAAGGAAGCGGTCAACTTATTGATTATAAAATGGAGTTAATATCAAACCGGTACATGTGTGAGTCTTTGTATATACTGTATCAGTGAGGAGGCAACTAAATAGTTGAATAACCAACAAACATAGCCAACGATGTGCTCGGACTATAGTCAATAATTATACATTGTTTTTGCAATTTTCTCATCTATTTTAGAGCTTATCCTGTAGACTTTTATCGATGTCCTCAAATTCAGCAAGTATACTGATAGGAATCGGTAAATCCATTTGCCCAACCCATTGTGACTGGTTTCGCTGCAAACCCGCATAACAATTGGCAATTGTTTGGGATGAAATCTCTCTCCGTGCCTTGCCCAACATTAAAGTCGCACTCAACATGTAATATTAATTTCATTATGGTGAATTAATTTGAATTTTCGTAATTCATATTTAGAAGTTTTATTACACCTTGATCCATCGGCTGCAATGTTAGGAGGCAAACTTTATAACCTTTGAAGGTATGTCACCATTAGCCCTACAGTTATCAGCGAACAGTAACTTTTTCTTTTTTTAATCTCGTCGAATTGTCGTATTCCGGCAACCAAGCTGTAAATAACTCTCTCGTCATCCATGCTTTTTATTATTTTTGTAGTAAACTACTTTTGTTATTTTTTAAACTCCGAGGCTTTGAATATTCGCCGATTGCTAAATCTTTCCTTTTTTGTGATCCACTCATATTGGCCGCAATAATTTTCCGCTGCTGCTCTTTCTTCATTTGAATTACTCAACTTAAGAAACAAGTCCGTTTCATCAACGTTAACCTTTTGTAATTTCTGAAAATATCAGGCAGCTGGCTTGTCTTTCGGAATGGACCTATATTCGTCGTAAATTTCTTCGATGGTAGCAAAAGCAGTCACTTGTTTTGCAATATCGACCCGTTAGGGGAAAGGTTATTTGTTGCTTAAACTATTCTAGAAGTGCGTCTCCAATATCCCAATACTTACTGGACCTAGCTTTTCTTTTATCTCGACACACTTCATTAAAGGAATTTTCAACCCGGTTTTTTTTTTAAGTATTGCGGAATGGTTTATTCCGAGGTCTTTTCCAATTTCTGTGTTCGTTTCTCCCTCTTCCAATCGCCGTAAAATGTGCACTTTTACTTCTACAAAAAACTGCTTTTAACCGGCCACTTCAAAGCAATTAAATAAATTATTGAAATTGTTTTTTATAACATGTTATATCATGTAATTATAGATATTAGCTACGCTACGTATGATTGCATAAATCTAGATTCCCGCAGCACATAATGTGATGATGTTTTTTTATCAGCGTATGTAAAAAAGGCAGCGTACACCGAATTGTTTTATCTATCGCATATATCTAATCGAGAAGGGTAATTTAAGCACGGTTTATAAAAATTTACGTCTCACCGCGGTAATTTTCGCCTACGAAATTATTATAAATACGAAATTATTATCTGTCTACGAAAAGCCGTTTCGTACGTATGTATACGCATTGTGGGCGCGCACTTGTGTAGCGTAATATTCCCTTTCTACGTTTTATTATGACTTTAAAACTCTCTGCGACCCTGAGGCTATAAAACAACCCTCTCTAGTGAATATGTTTTGTGACCCTGGGTTGTTAACAACATATAGAGATATATACATATATGCTGGTTATAATTTTAAATATAGAACAATCAACCTTAATTACAGGTAACTTCCGTTTCAATGGTTTGAAAGAGGAACACTTATGAATAAGTGGACGCAATACCTTTACTTTTTGCAAAGTTAGTTTACGTTGATGATTGCGACGTAAATAAAACGAATTGAATTCCATTCGCAGGCGAAAAGTAGAAAGGAATTTGCAATTTCTCTGGTAATATACTCTGAATGTTAATGGTAGTGAACAAGCTATACTTATTTATTCTATGGTTGAGCTGTCACATCTACAGAATATAAATAGTGTGCTTAAGATATGTTTTTAATTCAAGAACATTATTATGACGTATCAATTTGCAACTTTCGTCTGATTGTTCTAGTGCAGCGTTATCATTGTTATCAATGAGAAACCTATCTACCGATTTTGATCAAATTTGATCAGATTCTAGAGCAACTAAAAACACTCAATCTACAGTGGCCGCTTTATGTTTTGTCTCCCCGTTGCAACGACTAAAGTATCGGTACTATCTTTTGCGTGGCAAGGCCAAATACTTAGGTTTAGCAAATAAGCAAATAAGAGCACAGGACCTACCTGCGAATCCTACAATTATCCAAGCGCACGGCTACGAGTGGTAGAAAGTATAGGTACACTGCCGTTCAGTGAAGTTCGGTCATACAATAAAAACCTATTATATCACACTGTATACAATTATTAATACATAAAATTAGAAAAATATTAAGCATACACTCTTTTCTAAAGGATTAAAGCCATAAATTATTATGTAAAGTAGAAATCTTGCGACAACCACAATAAAGTCTCTTTTATTATCATTCCAAGAATTTCTGGGAAGTACCAATCTTTTGAAACGGGTCGTTTTGGAATTATTAACGAACAATACATTTAGGAAATATACCGCAGCACCACTCTTGTTTATTTATCACAGGCGTAAAGATATAAATTTGCTTCGTTTTACTGTTAAACGTATGTTGGTGTGCATCTGTCGTTTTTGCGCGAAAGTTTTAAGAAAATTGACTTCAAAATGGCACGTGGCAAGCCTACCAGTGTAGAAAAACGTTCACGCATTGTTACGCTGTTTGAAGAAGGATATTCGGGGCGATAAATTGCTGAAAAAATAAATATGAGAAGTTCAACAGTAAATGACATCATAAAGCGATATCGGACAACTGGAACTACAGAAAATCGTGTTCGTCC
>CACRWH010006603.1:0-13900 GCA_902655005.2 Marronus borbonicus | reverse complement strand
AGTTAATATTTTACTTGACGTTTCGCTGACCATCCTGTCAGCTTCTTTTCTTCTCTTTTCTAAAGACTGTCTTTAGAAATCTTCTGAAGAAGCTGACAGGATGGTCAGCGAAACGTCAAGTAAAATATTAACTACACGACATCACCCGAAAGACATTTCTACTATCTAACGACTTTAATTTGAATCGAAGTTCGCAAGAGCTGTCGAGCTGAATGCTCAACGTGAGTTAAAATACTCAGCTCGTTTTTTCTTGGTTAAGAATTTTCCAACTGGACAATGGATTGCGATTGCACACACTGTCTTGATGCAACACTTAGCTTAGGTTTTATACAAGACACTTAAATTAAAAGAGAATTGAGACTATACCCTTTATTTTGACTAATTTGAGCACTAATTGTTGCTTTTATTGGGTCGGTTTTCTAATTCTTCTGAGCAATTCTTTAAGGGATCGGAAGAAAGGATGTAGATCAACTCTTTGTGTATACTTGTGTTGAAGGTAAAAATATTTCAAAGTAAACATAGACTTCAAACAAATCCAGATTATCAAAACAAAATTATGACAAGACTTGTATTTCATTTAAAAATGGTTCAAAATTGGGCCATTGCCAACATGCTATTAGGTTGAAAATTCTCTGGTGAAGAGCTCTAGCAATTTAAAAATCGGTAACTTCTTCTGTGCCGTAGCTAAACCCCAGATTTTAGAATGTTCATTTGTTTAAATGACAAATGAAGCGCCTAAATCCATATATTGAAACCCAACCATGAGATATGTGCGGGTTAAAAATCTTACAACGTCCCAAAATTTTCCATTAGGACACCATTTATTTTCATTACTTGCTCGAATTCATTTTAATGAAAAAGCGTTGGTTCGTTCCTCGTCTACTGTAACAAGGGAAAGCAGGAAGATATAGCAGTATAGAAGCATTTACACATTTGTGACAATGTATACATGAGGTAAATGCAATTAGCTAAATTGTATTTAATTTGTCTAAATTACTTTTTCGTTAGATGGACCATTTATACACGGACGTACGTTGTATTTTTCGTGAGGGAGATGGCTTTGAAATGTTGGATTGCTCGTAATTACAAAGATAAAATTCCTTTGGAATCCCTTCGGTTTAGTAGAGTAAAATAAAATCTAATGTTGCCTTTTATTATGGATTATCGGTTTGAAATTTTATACCTTTAATATAAATGAAGGAATATCATTTGCGGACAATTAAATTTGGCGTTCTTTTGAGGTTGGAAGTTGTTGGACACAGTTACGAGATTTTCAGCAATCCTGCCGACATGAATGTACGTACTATTACAATTTGGCTTGGAATTAATATCAAGGCGTAATCATATTTACCTGGGATTATACCAATTTGGCCAATTGGTATTTATACAGGTTGTAGTTGAATTTATTCGTGATTTGTTCCAAGGAAGTTGGTTCAACAATTAGGATTATGGGACCAACCAAAGTCAAGAGACAATTTGAAGATAAAAATAAAGCATAATTAAACAAGGGAAACAAGGATTTCATTCCCATATGTGGAAGAAAATTGGAAGATACTGTTAGATCTTCAATTTATTTTTCTTTTTATTCTTAATTTATTTTTTTTTTTGATTCATCCTTTACCTTTTCAATTTATAGCTCCTTTCTTTTTCTCTCACATTTCTTACTGGAATCGTTTTAAAGCCTCTTAAAAAACATCTAACGTAATTTAATCGAATACGTTTTATATCCAACAACAAAAAAAAGGAGAACAAGCAGAGTCTCATCCCATAAAGCTAGGCCCCGCTGCCAGTAAAAATCTTTGAACTTTGCAAAACAGGCAATAAATTCTCTCTAAATTCTTTTTGGAACCCCGAAAACATGCGCATTGAAGTGTATGTGTAGTACTTTAAAAAGAGGACTAATCTTATCCAAGATCCCATCTCTCTTATTTGCATAAAACCTACAGGACAGTCTGGTGGTATGAGGCGGAAGATTGGTATAGGGTTACTTTGCAACTCTCAAAAGATAATACCGCCGGATGTTTTCGATTAGAACTTGTCCGTCGATGGAGAAACGTTTGTCTAAAGGGCCCTTTGAGCGAAAGGAGATCCTTTTCTTAAATGCTGCGTTTGATTTGTATTACAGATAGAAGGAATTATTATACTGACGCATGTGAATTGAAACAAGATGCTATTGAATTAAATGCTGCCGCGAAAGATATTATATACAGTATGGGTAAATAGTGGTAGATTCTTCGATGGCACCTTCATTATAGGCAATAAGGAAAATGGCTGCTATACAGAAAAAATTATTGTTCGTGACTCTTAAATAATGTTTGTTACTCTCTTGAAGCACGTCGAGTAGAACAGTGCTGTAGCAGTTCCTAAAAGTTTAATATTGCGTTAATCTTGATAATTTCACGATATTTCCAATAATTTTTTTTTTCAATTTGCATCCAACTATTCCCACTCCTTAATTTGAATTGGATATCAAAATTAAACAGAAACCTACAATGTTTTAAACTAAAACGTCAATGGCCTTAACTCAATAAGTATCAAATATTATCACACTGAAAGTCACAAAAACACCTCATTAATATTACGCAAAATCTCTTTTTCATTCTTATAAATTCTACAAAACGTCTATTTTAAGTTCTATTGAACGCAAGCAATAGACATTTTCTGCACCCTAATAGCACTTTACCCTTGAAGAAAATGTAATCTTAAAGAACGACAAAATTACAGTTTATTGAAGTAGTAATAATGCTCCAATGAAGGGGAAATTTCTATCAATATAAATATAATTTCTTCAGAGAGAATCGCTATTACCTTCATATTTTCGGAGGAAATAACCGTACTCCGGGTTCGATGCTATAGAAGTAACAATACTTAATGGTAATGCATCTATGCGGTTATGATCATGTATGTAAAGAAGTACGAAAATTAACAGTCCTAAACGATTTATGGCTTAAACGAAGGCTATATGAATATTATAATCGAGGCAGGATAAATATTAATTAATAAAAAATAAATAACAATCGCAGGCGGTTTTCGATTATTGGAGTTTGTTAAAATGGTAATCCATGAAACAAATGAGAGATAGTATAAAGAAAAAGTTACTTGTTTTTACTTGGTACAGTCACATTTTTATGTTTTGTCTCCCCCTGAGACGATGTATCTATATTTTTCACCACATGTAGCGGTGCACTAGGATTATTTATAGGATTCGCAGGATTTCCCATTTTAGTTTATGGGGGGTATTCCCAATAAATGAGGTTAAATGAGGGGGGGGGAGTTCACTGTACATTAAAAAAAACTGAGTGTTATGTAAAAAAAACCTTGAATTTTTAACATAGAATGATGGTTACGCGCAGACAATTTTGGAATTGGATGGAAGAACATGTTTTTTGGATTTTATTGTAATTGACATCGGCAAACATTTTTATTTTATTTATTATAGTTTGTACATTGGCCTCGCAAATTATTGGAAGTCTACAATTATTGGGCGTATCCAAATATTTTCATATGCAGTAATGTGGAGGTAAGCGCATTATTCTGCAGTATTCTGCAAGGTTATCGATTACGTGTCAGGTTTAAAGGTTGCTCCTATAAATTAAGCAATTGTGGCTCCAACGAAACCCTATTTCGCAACCAGTTCAATATCTTCCTTTTTCCAACTTACGGTAGGACTTCGAACTATGATAACTTGCGTTATCCATAACTATAACAGACTTCTTTTCAAGACCGATCGTAGTGATTCATTTCTGTATAATAGTCACCGTCTTTAGTGCTAGAGCAAAATATCAGGGATCAGCTCATAGTGGGGTATTAATATTTAATTTTCTGCCACAAATATTTCTTTATACTTTCTTATTAATTTGATTAACCCTCAAGTACTATCGTGTTTTCAGGTAACACAACTGCTATCGTGGGGTGTTTTACACCCCACTCTTTAAATTTAGCTTTTTTTTGTTAGTTATCTTTTTTTTTTCACTTTTAAACCCACAGTGTAATAACTAGACCTTTATCTTGCGATTGTTGTAAGGAAAAACAAAACTTTATTTAAAGCAAAACAGAAAATTAGGAGGAAATGTTACATTCATAAAAATTATGTAAAAAGTATTTCTTCGTACAATTTTTTCTTTTTACAAAATTGTGTTCTGTATTGTTAAGATGTCTTGGTTTTTTCTGTTACTGGAAACTATGGTCTTACTCCCTGTAAAAGAAAATGCCATTAGCATTTCACATAAAAATTCTGACAATGACGTTGTGAGGCGTACATTTTATTTGACAAAAAACATGTAATGTGTTATTTCATGTAATCAGATTTTTATAAATTTCTTACAATTTACCTTTGTAAGCATTCTGCGCATTTTACAACACTTACACAGAAATCAGGGGAAATGCCACTATTTGATTTGTAAAAAATCACCGAAGTCGAACATAAATGAGTGAATCCCCTGTACATGTAGGTACTATAATAAAAATCGCCGAATTGGAACGTATATAAGTGAATCCCCTATACTTACATGCACAACAACATCTGTGATTTCCCCAAAAGAGGACGAGGGCTATTATCACTATAAAATTCTAAATCATTGGTTAGAATACACTACGCTATTTTTGAAAAAAACAAACGTAATTGCTATCGTGGGGTGTTGAGACACCCCAAAAGCTATTTTTTGCTAAAACTGTAGAATATGGTAAATAATAAATTACACTATATTACATATCTCATTTGCATAGGCGAATACCTGGAACCTTAGAAATGTGACAAAAATAGTTTTAGAAAAAATTTAAAAAAAATGACCTCTGGGGTTCCGAAACACTCCACGATAGCACTTGAGGGTTAAGCAAGTTATATTAGAAATATGATGAAAAAATATCAATATTCATCATCAAAAATATATCCGCTCTTCCACTGACAACTCTTTAGGGTCTGGTAACTCTACAGACATTCTTTGTAAAACTGGCAAAGTTCTGAGCCCAGATCTTAAGCCAGATAATAAAGAAAAAAGAAAAAAATTGAACTCACTGTAGATATTGTAAAAGCGCAAAATTGAAAAAAAAAGACTCTTTGTTATCCCGAAATAGACATTTGAAAACAAACAGTGCGACGACAGAAAGAAGGTACATAGGTTAAATGGTGTTTAAATATGACCTTAATGATTAAAATAATTTCAATTCAATTCCATAGAGAGAAAAGTGAAGCATCATGGTAACTATTATTATTACTAAATAGATGTCCTAAGTTGATGAAGGAATACAAATTCATATTCTTGGGCAAGAAAAAGTGATACCCTTACTTATTCGATGAGTAGGGACAATATTTTACAAGTCCATCCATCAAGTTCTTCGTAAAGCTTCGAAGTTATCCGCAAAAAACGTACATACCATATATGTATACGAAGGCGCTTTCCATTTATAGATACGCTTTTCCAAATCTGGACGTGACGTTCGGACGATTTGTTATAGTTGTGACAGCGCCCGACAACTTCGGATACATGCAAATCAAATTGTTTTGGAAACATAAGCGTAAATCTACGGATAGGTTATAGCGGCATTGTTTCTGACTGTTTCCTACTTTCTCTTGTTCTCGAAATATAATATCCGTATGGGAAAAATGTATATTTACCTTTTCGAAAATGTTTGAATAGGGTTAGACTGTAAGTAAGCAAAAATAAAACCTAAGAATAGTGGGTGTGTTGAGTGTCGTGTTAGTGTGTTGCCTTTTAAATGCAAGAATTTAATGGGAGCTCGACATTCCATCTTTCCATTTTTATAAAACCACCAATATGACTGACATAGACAACTGTTAAACAACAACTGAGCATCCAGCATGGCTGAAAATGTCAATCAATTATTCTAGTAATTTTTGCCATCTTCGAGGGTTAAAGTTTTTCAGATTATCTCCGCAAATATGCTTTCAAATCAAGTTTGTGTCACCATTAATCATATGTACCAAGCACTTTTACAAATTTATATTAATTAAATCCCTTACATCACGGGAGAGTTACATAAGAGTTTCGCGCTAATGCTTTTTCTTCAACTTAATTAATGTCAATTTAAGGTCCAAAGCTGTTTTAAATTCTTCCAAACTGTCCTAAAACTTTCACCGTGATATTATCTCGTCCGAAATTTGGATGCGACGCGGATAAAACAAGTAATTAATTAACGTTAAGAATCTATATAGGAGATAAGCGGTACTTTCTGCTTATTTATAAACTTCGCGCCTTAAATTAAAGACCCCACGGACCGCTCCTTATTTGATTTCGGAGTTCCATTGGAGCAATTTTGTCCGAAGAAGAAGAGGATGGGGATTCGTTTTACCGTAATTTGACTTTAACGGATTTTCTTGTTTGTATGTATTCTTAGAGGTCGACGCGGACTTGGAGGTGGGGATAAGGCGATGAACAGCATCAGTTTTTCACGCCAATTAATTGGGCTTCTTTAGAATTCGTTCCGACAAGCGAATAACGGTCCGTTAGGTACATTAAGTGCTGTTTTTCGGGTCCTGCTTTTATGTCTTTGTGTTTTTCTTTTACTTTCAAATGGAGTAACTGGCGGGTGTGGGGATAATTTTCTTTGTTTTTGTTGTCGATCCAACAAATTTTATTTTATAAATTCGAACGAAGAAAGGGCCACTGAAATTTTCAGGCGAATGCGTTGAATTACGAGCATGTACAAAACATTCTCACTAGTTATATTTCGTGTAAAAGCCATTCCGTGTCTATTGTTTCCACGCTTATTGTGAACGTGTTTGTTATACAGTAAATACAAAATGTATTTAAGTCTTCTTGAAAAATTTGGTAATCTGAAATGTAACTAGATACGTGCGCAATTTAACATCATCAAGGTACATAACAAGCAATAACAAAATTGAATGTTTTCGGTAAGATTGTTTACAAAAAAAACAAAAGTAGTGGCCCTAAACGATTACCTTGAGGAACCCCGGATCTTGTCAAATGGTTTAGACTGATTCCTAAGTTCAATCTACTTTAATAGTGAGCTATACATACAGCTTCCAAGCTTAGCAACAAAAAATCAATCATCTATCTGAACTTTAGGATCCAACAAAATAAAACAAATCCAACTGCAGTTTAGAGACCTTTCTAAAATTATTAAATCTCGTTAATGTTTATTACTAACTTTTAATTAATGTAAAAATCTTAGGAGCCATCTATTGAATTCTAAACGCAATTCATATTGGCATCATAAGATCATCTAGCGCTTTACTAATTTCCATAACGCGATTCAGTCCGTTTTGGGAAGTTAACAGTTACCATAATTGCGCACATTGCTACCTCCTCTAACGCCCTCTGCTTCGCGCTACAATATTCTTGTTTGCAGACAAAGGAACGCCATTAGCGGATTTTCCATTTGGAATCTGCACTGCTCAAGCAGGAGGTTTAGATATTTATACGTACGACCATCGCGATCTGGTAAACTCCTGCGTAACATTTTCAACAATTAAACCTATTATTTACCCCTTCAAGTTTATGACTTGTTTAATAGACGGGGCTTTATATGCGACGTTAGAGCTGTTTAGGTCATGTACCGATAACCGACAGCTCTATTTTCTGGGCGAGGCTATTGTTCCAAGTTTACGGCGGTAGTTGTGCATGTACACTAATTAATTAACTTTTGGTAACAGTATATTAAGGCAAGTCCTTTGGTATAACCTCCGATGTATGTATATACTGCGGTAGATTTTACGGCGGAATTCATACACCTTAATCTGCATCTGCTTCCAATGTACCATACACGAACACGGTACATATGTACATTGGCTTGGAAGTTAATTTTGCTGCAGAAGTTAATTCGGCAGTTCACCCAAGTTAAACAACTACGTTCGTCAATGAAGTAATGAGTTCAATAGTTGTATTAGTGCTATTTTGCGAACCACAACAATGCCATTAAAATTGCAAATGAATGGACGATCCGACATCAAAGGAAGGGTGGTTCTAATAACATTCAGAATTCCAGAGAAAATTCTAACAGCTGAACAAGAGTAATTTTGCTTTTCGATGATCTTCTGGAAGCATTAACCTGTGTTACTCGGTATAATAATTTGTTGCTAAAACCGTTTGTTCAACGCACACGAATAAATTGAATAGAGTAACGATGCGATCGGCATCTATAGAAGAGTAACATTATTATAAATAGCTACATTTTTTTATAAATTACGTATTATTCTATTTTGACGAAAATATATTCCCGCATTCACGATGCAAAGAAACTTTTGGTGGTAAAAATTTTCAGCATCTTTTGCATTCACTTTATTCCTTTTTCAGGCAGTATGAGCGCTCCCCGCTTTTCCAACTTGGATTTTTAAAATTACTGTGCGATTCTGGGGAAAGCTTGAAACGACAGACGTTTCAATTAAAAGAAAACAATTACTGATGCGCATTCGATTCCTAAAAACATTAAAACAGCAAAAAATATGACGCTACAGAACTCACAAAACACGAACTGTATCATCGCGGTAAAAAATAATTTTCACAATTCGTTTATGGGTTCCCATCTTCGTCGTTTCCGGTTTAATTTAAAATTTACGTTTCCGTTCGGGTATTTGTCGTCGTCGTCGGAAGATGTATATTTAGTATTGTGTGGGGTTACGGTTTCGTTCGGCGGGAGCGTGGAAGAAGAAAGTGATGGATAAAAATTTCGTGACTTTATTAAATTGTCCGGCGGACCACTTCGCGTAAGCTTTTCCGCATTGTCCTCTGATTATTATTTAGCGTCCTGACGGTTTGTTTATATCGCAAGTCGTACGTCATTTAATATCGCGCATAATAGAGCAATAAAATAGCCTTTTATATACTTTTGCTTTTAATTTGGCCTTTTAAATCGAAAAGTAAATATGATGGATTTGAGCAATGGAAAGTAAACGATAGTGACTTATTTTGATTTATTTTGAATGAATCCTTTTTAACTAACATTTTTGACGACGTTAGTGTTGTAAAATTTATTGCTTTTATCGTCATAATTAAAAAAATCGCAGCGAAGCAATGACCGGTATTGTTCTCTTCCAATTCCACAAATACATAGACTTGCTCACTTACAACAGCTCTTAGAACAACGTTACTCGATGAATCTCTTCGAAATTTTGACAGGCATCCATTTAAAAATAATATTCACAGACGATAATGCCGATATTGACACCAAGCGACGTTTCCAAACACGGGTACTTGTCATACCATCTCTCGTACCGCTGGAATAAAGTACTTTTTTTCTATTTGTGGGAGCAATTGCCACTTTAATCGCATTTTGAACTATAAAGGTCTTTTTCTTTGCGACTACTGCACCACCTGTCGAATTTACAGTCACCTTTGCAGCCACACCGACTATATCCTCTGACCTCCATACTTAGGCGGCATTCCTACCTACATTGGTTTACTGAATTGTAAGGTTCAAATCCTTTCAATACTTGCCACTATATACAGTATTCGCCGAAACTCGTTTAAATCGGTGAGTATCTCTTACCAGTATTCCTTTGTGAGTGTAGTTAAATTTCGTGACTCGTTATTTAAATAATTTATCTACCTTCTTGGTGCATAATTTTTGAGTAACTTTGCTACTTTAGAAATACATGTAATTACAACATTAAAACTTTCTACATCAACTAGAATATCAAGCCGAGTAAATGGATTCGCGAATATAATTTATTCAAGCTAATTTAGAAATGTTAAAAATTCAAATATCACCGGTACGTCCTGGAACTTCATAACTTTACTCTCCGCACCGTTCTGATTTATGGCGAAAGACGGTGACACTGAACCTCACCCGTATCACTCATCCGGCAGCAAGCTTTAAATTAATATAAACTGCCTCGCCTTTAATCTGGCCGGTGCTGCGTGGTATTCAACGTCCGTTTCCGAAGAAGCGTCCTTGCTTCTGGACGTATATTGCTACATTAAATATAGTTTACGTAGAGACGGAATAAATTAGATTAGAGGAAGGTAGAATATGGTCAGGTATGGCCGGACTTCGAATAGGATTTGTTGTTGGTGATCGCAAATCAGAATTTGAAATCCTAACCTGTCAAAGTCCGTCCGTTGAGGTGAGATACCAAGTTGTTGTATTTAATTTCCTGTGTGCGTAAATTTGGTCTAATTTATGTGCTTCTGTTTGAGGAACAAAATCCAGACTCTCGATGTTGTAAGAGGCATGCCATGAAAGGAAATATGTAATAAATTTGCTGAATGATCCGTATGATTCATTATTATATTGATCGGATTATCCAGAATTAATATACCGGTGTTACTGTTGATTTCCGCAGCAGAAAAGTTCACCATTGCGGCATTAACATTGCCCCGTTTCGGTGATACTATTTTTCCTACGCGGTGAAAGAATTCTCCGATTCGGAGTTAGAAGATTTACCTCAACGGTGAAGAATTTCTCCGAAGTTTTGGCGAGAAATTTTCCCTTTGGTGAGAAAATGTTACCAACTCAATTAATATTTAGTTACCAGAAGTTGGTCATCTGAAGGAACACAAAATCACTACCTAATATAATACCAAGTTCTTTACTTGCATTAAATGCATTTTCAGTTTTCTTGTATAACACAGCATAATTGATCATTTCAAGTTATGAAAATGAATAGAAGATTCGCCCTAGTTCCCTCATAGACCTCCTGTAGACTGCAGGTAGCCGTCTAAGTTAAAAGTAAAGGACATCTTCGAAGCAGCATAACCGAAACCGCGCAGAATTTAGATTAGTTAAATTATGAAACTTTAACGTAACTACCACACCGCGCACAAGTTTCTCGGAATAAATAGGAGCTCGCGAAAGAAAAAGGAAAACTGTTTCGTCTTTCCCTTCGTTTTCTTAGCATTTTAAACGAGGCGAGACAAGATTTACGTAAACAACAAGATAAAATGAGGAATATTCGCATTACTTTTCGCAGATTCAGCGCGAAATCTCATTTTCGTATATTTAAAATCGTATTTACGAAATGGAAGTAGCAATGAGGGCTTGTTAGAGCAATATGCGGGTATATTATTATTAAAATGTTTCATTTCTAAAACTTCGAGTTTGTCAGATGTATGTTTCGAACTTTTCATCTTGATTTCTTTATAGGTTACGGACCCATGGTACCTAAATGTTAAATGAACATATCAAAGAGATGGATGGGGTTAATTAAATTGTTTTACGGGAGATATCTATTACGAGAAAGGGCATTGAAAATCCCCAAAGAAGTTCTTTCAACAAGCACGTTTTGTACTTCAAGGAGACTGAAGGACAGCAATATACAAGCTGTCCTAACTTCTTAGGATTGCGCCTATCGTGTAAATAGTTTTTGGCAATTTTTTAATATAATTTTTGTAATTTTTTTAATAACACAATAGATCTTAACTTAATAGATCTTTCAAAAATATTTTCGTCTTTGCAGGGTGAGTGATAAATAGCGAACCAATGACTTACCTTGTTATTTTAAATGGAACGTCCTTCCTGTATACCGTTTTCGGTTTCATCATACAATATAATCTAGGTTTCATTTCGTCCTCCGCCAAAATATCCGAAATGCAAATACATTTTAGCCCAAAGATTAAATAAACATATTTGGCGCTATCTAGACAAGGAAAATATCAATTACCAGAAGCGTAGTTTCTTTTGTTAGTATTGTATGGAGCTCCACAGGGTTCATTGTTGGGACCTGATTTGTTTATTGCAAATGACACCGCTGTCTTCATGAGTAGTGGTGACATGAATCGACGATGGTAAGACGCCTTCAACGGGCGGTGGGCGATCTTACTGAGTGGTGAATAGAGCGGTGGCGTCTCCGAGTTAATGAGACCATGACCATAGCAGTTCGGTATACAAGAAGACGAGTTTTCTGTGGTCAGGTACCTTGTGGTTATGTTTAACCAAAAACTGTTACTGCTATACAACCAAAATTGAAGGCCGATAGTTACCGCCGTCAACTCATTAAGAAAAGCTGAATCTTAGAAGATCTGGATGCGCGGTTTCTGTTATAGAATACTGGTGAGATGGGGAACCCCGCCTTGAGAATGATCGTCGATCCACAGGACCGTTCACCTTTGAAGACAAGGGACAAGAATTGATGACGTCATCGACTTGGAGGGTTTTCAACCTGGAGTAAGGAAGAACCATATACAAATACAAATCCATCATCAAGAAGTCAAGACCCTAACAGTAAGGACTAAAGCTGCCCATTTGCGATAAAGTAGCTTAAAGACACCGTCCAGCCACTAAGTAATTTTGTTGTCTTACGTTTTTGTATAATGATGCATAGTTCTAATTGAAAAAAAGATATGTTTACAGTTAAAAGCGAGTCCTGCATTAGAATGCTGCACCCAAACGATTTCTGGTGTTAGCGTTATTTGGTTACTATGCATTTGTAGTTTTTTCTATGTCAGCCTGTCTTTATTATCTCGTAATAGTAAGTATTTTATACGCGTATTCACTGGATTTCTTCGGAAAACTATTCAACAGAAATACGCAAACTTTCCCACGAAAGCGAACGAACTAATATGCATAAGTTAATTGATTAAAGCTTGTAGAATTTGATTTGGCACAGCTATATATAACAGAGCTTCCTTCCTACGAAGAGAAGGCAAAATCCACTAACAAGGATCACGAAGTTTATGTCAGATTACATCGAACTAACAACTTAGCGATTTTGCTGACGTGTGCTTTTCGTTAAACAAGTATTATGTCGATCATTATAATATTCTCGTGTTTATAAAGTGAATATTATATTGTTGTTGTAGACTTCCGCGGTCGTTGTTTTTTGGGAATTTGGGTTGCCGGCTTTACACACTCAGGGTATTTACCGGATCCCTTGTTCTTTTGGTAGTGTGTACATCGAGGAAACAAAGCGGTCAGCCAGTGCCCGTGTGACGGAAAACGAGCGTTGTACTAGATTGCTGCAGATACCCGATTCTGCACTGGCCAAGCACAAGCCGGAAACCGGCCACCAGATTTTATTTAAAGATACGAAACTTCCGTCCCGTGAACCCTACTATTATGCCGGAAAAAATCCGAGAAGCTATCGAAATCTGCAAACATTCCAACAATGTGAACTGAGACGCTACGTTCTCAGTGGAAATCCCTCGCCAATCAGAACCCGCCTCGCACCCGCCAACCCTATAAAAACCGGACGCCGAGCAAGCACGATCATTCTTCGTACAGCAGCGACGCAACATGCAGCAGCCCGGAAGAAGCTCCATACAATTAAGAGCGAAACATCGGCATTCTCATGCAATTACGACGCGGTTTCAACCCGAAAACCCAAATTCTGTAAAATGAATATTGTATTGTTTATAGAGAAAATTGTACAAAAAAAAAAACATATACGCTGCAGTTCGATCGAAATAGATTGTTTTGAAGATCAATATTTTAAATCTATTTCGAAGATCTTGCGATTTATCGATTTTGGAATTCTGAAATAGCATTTATTTATTTTCTTTTATATAGTACATACATATATACACATTTCATTTTGGTTTAAGTGATTGAATCTTCTCCATCTTTGGTTATTGAAGGAACAATTAAAGCTTGGAAGTGCTTATTCTTGTCTCTATATAAGAATGTTCTGTTTGTTTTTTTCTTTTTTCATAATGAGATTTTATTTTTTATACAGCTTTGTTCTAAACTATCCTTATAATGTATCAAAAAAACATTTTCATTATAATTGCTATCTATATCTTTATGCTTTATAAGTATACAATATTTTTATTAATATCTTCATAGTGACTACGTAGATCACTTAAACTAGAATAATTTGAATTACAACTATTAATACTCGCGTCTTTAGAATTATGTACAAATTTATTTAGTTACGGTTTAATACGAGGGTTGAGTCGATAATTCGTTAAACTCACACACACAGAAAATAATATATCTGACTAGATTATATCCTTGAGACGTACTTGAATTGTCAACTCTCCCTAGC
>CACRWH010006602.1:0-13912 GCA_902655005.2 Marronus borbonicus | reverse complement strand
TATTTTCTAATGTATATAAATTCGAATGTGATAAAAAACAACAAATAATTTATTCAACGTAACCTCCACCTACTTCCGCACACTTTTCGACCCTATACCTAAATTCTCTGTAAACGTTCCTAAATGTTCTTATATCAATCTCACTAATTACTGTTCATATTTTATGTTTTAATGCTCCCAAATTTGCATCAAAATGATTATTTTCGTACACTCTTTGTTTATGCGAAGCTTGTTTTCCTTAAAGACTTTTTGCAGTAAGCTCTTGTTCCACTGCTCTCTTACGTAGTAGATTTTTTTGGATCTTGTAATACAGATCCGATAGCTAGAACAATTAATGCATCATCTTTATTGTATTGCTTCTTTGTTTCCTTCTTTCTAACAACAAAGCCAGTTTCGTCAAATTTCTTAACAAGCTTTTTCAAAGAATTAATGGCGATGTTAATGCCGGAGGAATTTAACGTTAAATTTGTTGATCGCTGTTCGATATGAAATATCACCAATTCCATAACACAATCAAATCAATTTGTTGTTGCAATGTTAGCATAATTGTGATCTTCGTGGTTGCAAATGTCGTGTCACTTAAATTTGAAACAGAAATAATTAGATGTCAACAGAGTTTCAAGGCAGTACGATTATCAACTATAATTTGAACTTAGTTAAATTTTTGAAAGTAAGCAAACATGTTTTCAAAATTTATATCCATAAGGAAGGTAATCAGTGCATTTTAATATGATTTCGTAAAGAATAACTTTTTTTCATAAAATGTAGAATAAAAGTTTTTCCCCTTCTGCACCAAATCCGTGGACACAGTGTATAAAAAATGAAACATTCAATTGTTTTTGTGTTTGATTCTACAATTTCTTTAATCCGATTAACTACACTATTCTAACTGATAAGTACGCCTGCAGGAACGAGTTGCGACTCACCAAATTCGCAAAGACTAGACAGACTCGTGTAGATTCGTTTCATGAAAATGGGTTCGTGTTGCCTACTACACCCCGAGAGTCGACAAAACACTAGTCTGTCTAGTCTCTGTTAATTTCGTGAAGCGTACGGAAAGTGTACTCGTTGCTGCAGGGTTACTGACAAGTTTGGGTATAATGTATGCAATATAGACTTTTTAATATTAATTTTAATCTACATTTTATGTATTGTAATTAAAAATCTTAGACTTCTTGGGCCGACATAGCAACATTAGTAAAAGATGCTGCAGCTAATGGAGATCAAGTAGCCAAACATATAAAAAAACTAAAATTGGAGACAGATCACATTAGCCTTTTATTATCAGATCCATTTGAAGACGATGAGTTACCTACAAGGATCATAGATATCGATCTTGGTTTGAGTGCCTTCGCAAATGCCAGAAAATATTATGATCTTAAACGGAGTGCGGCAAAGAAGCAACAAAAGACTATAGAGTCACAGAGTAAAGCGTTTAAATCAGCTGAAAAGAAAACGAAGCAAACATTGAAAGAGGTAATTTTATGTGCGATTTGTGATATTTTGATAACCGTAGCTTTGTTTAGGTACAAACTATAACTAATATCAATAAGGCCAGAAAAGTATTTTGGTTTGAAAAATTCTTTTGGTTTATAAGTTCTGAAAATTATTTAGTAATAGCTGGTAGAGATCAACAGCAAAACGAACTTATTGTGAAAAGGTAGTAATATTTGTGAAATTCATATTCCAATAGCGTTTGAAATGGATTTCTTCCAGATATATGAAACCTAATGATATTTACGTACATGCTGACATTCACGGTGCTTCTAGCGTTGTCATAAAAAACCCATCAGGTTTGCCAGTTCCCCCAAAAACTTTAAATGAGGCAGGTGTGATGGCTATTTGCTACAGGTATAATGTTTCAATTTGATTATTTGCCATACCAGTAACACATGTATTAATTTTAGCATTGCCTGGGAAGCAAAAGTAGTTACAAATGCATATTGGGTCCTTGGAGAACAAGTTAGTAAAACTGCACCAACTGGTGAATATTTAACAACAGGGAGCTTTATGATTCGAGGAAAAAAGAATTTCCTACCAGCTTCTCATCTGATTCTTGGTTTGAGTTTCCTTTTTCGATTGGAAGATGGTAGCGTTGAGAGACATAAGGGAGAGAGAAAAGTAGTGTATGGCACAGATGATACTTCAAGTATAGCTGAAAATGATCTGAGCAAAGATGAAGTAGAAATTGAAATATTGGACAAGAGTGATGATGAAGAAATAGCAGAAGATACTAAAAGTCAATCTGAAGAATATGATAATAAATTAGGAACGATTGCAGAACTGGAGATACAAGACGTTAATAACTACAAAATGCATGGCCAAGACAGTGAAGATGTTGAAGCAAATATAGATAATAATAGTGACGAATTTGATCGAAAGAATCCAGCATTTCCAGATACGCAGATTAAAATTCAACATTTGGAGGGTACTAAAATAAACGTGCTGACAGAACCATTCCAAATAGATAGTACTGAGAGCGAAGCAGAAAAAATTGTGTACCTAGGTGATGATAATCCAATAGTTTTAAAACCGCGAAGTAGAGGTAACAGCGAAAATAAACAAAAACAATCAAAACCATTGAATCAAGACGTTGAAACAAAAGAGGAAACTAAGAAGCAGCAGCAACAAATTAAGAGAGGACAGAAAAGTAAACTGAGAAAGATTAAAGAAAAATATAAAGACCAAGATGAGGAAGAAAGACAGTTAAGAATGACTATCCTACAGGTAAATTTTTTGAGCGGAGGAAAAGTATTTGTGAACTTAATAACATTGAGTGGACTGATTGTGTTAATTATCAAATACAGACTAATAATAATTTCAATATCATTATCAAACGTTCATTCATTCAAAAAAGCATATTTGTTTCAATCTTAGCT
Organism: Marronus borbonicus; assembly: GCA_902655005.2. NCBI lineage: Eukaryota > Metazoa > Arthropoda > Insecta > Coleoptera > Scarabaeidae > Marronus > Marronus borbonicus. The sequence continues at coordinate 11,033 of CACRWH010006602.1, read as the reverse complement.
AGTAGAGCAGAGTTGTGGATATAAAACTTCTACTCCATAATTTAAAATGCAGCAATCAAACGCATCTGCAAACAAGTTAGTCTGTGCGCAAAAGAGATTTACGTCCATCAAAATATTACAAGAAAGGATATTTGACAACAGGATATGCTTTTTTAAGTGTGGTGACGGCTCAAAGAAATATACAAGGTTTTGCAGCTTCTCATAACCCCGGGAGCATTTAGTATGTAACATTTATTAAGGCATATTTTAATAAGCAGTCAAATACTTTGTCTGATGGTGGTGCTGATAATACTAAAAAAATTTAAACTTACCTTAACATTTGCTAAATTATTTTTATTTGTCTTTATCTCCTCCTACTTTAAATATTAATCGTCTGTTCTTTTTTATCACACACCATTAAAATAGACACGTTTTCTATCAATTAAAACATGTTAAAAAATGTTTGTTTATACAGAAAACTTTTGTACGTGGAACTGTCAGAAATGATTTATTAGTTAGAAATAAAAACAAGAAACTATAATCTTCCATACTAAATGCTGCTACTACTTGAGATTTGATTCGAATGAATAAAAATAATTAAGTAACGGACCCAATTGACAAAATTGAGTAGATTATTTGCATCGTTTTTAATGTTTAATACAAAATTTCAAGATGGAAATCTATTGCTGTAATATTTGCACTTCATGGTTTATAGCCTCCTACCAACGTTATTTTTTTATATGTATTTTAGTCGGCGGGTACTGCAAAAGATACAAAGAAGAATAAGAAAGGTAGGGAAATTAGTAAGAAAACTGTTCAAAAAGGTGCGGAACAAAGTAGAGCTCCTGTACGAACTACTAAAAAAGAAGAAGTACAGGATGATACCGGAGCAGATGATGATGAACCAAATATTCAAGCTGAAATAGATATGATTGATGCTCTTACGGGTGTTCCTGTTTCTGAAGATGAGTTGCTATTCGCTGTTCCCGTTATAGCACCATATAATACACTTATTAACTATAAGTAAGTATTAACAAGATACGTATGTTATATAAGTTAAAATATCATTCCAGTTACTTATTAATTTTGTCTAAACACACTCATATATGGTCAATAGTGACATGTACAAGTTAATACTAGTCATAAAAGGCTGTTTAAAGTAAATAATACACTGCTGTTTGCTAAAATGGCAGCACCCTTACAAACAAATTGTATTTACGGTAAATTATACGTGCTATTAGAAAATAATTTAAATTTGTGAACAATAAACCTGGTGGGACGATAATGCCCAAAGCCCAAAAGGAGGGTTTCATTTTTTTACAAAATAAAATAAATGTATTTAAAAGTATAAGAAAGTAAACTTAAAAACTTAAAAATGATGATTCTAGAATTCAAGTTAGTCAAACATATACTTTTCTTGCCTTTTTTCTGCAAACTTATTTATTAAAACGTATAGCTGAACACAATTTTTGTTTTTCAAGACTCTGCTTCTATGGATAGTATTGGTCAATCCGATAGTCGTTCTTTTGAGTTTAGAAAAGTCAGTTTTCCGGCTTCCTTTTTTATTATATTGTTTGAAAAGGAGTTTATCCGGCTGTAAGACTGCGAACATATTACTCAGATCATAGTTTCAGAAATTAATATATCTAAACCCATTGACTTTGAAGGACGATTCTGGGTCTGAAATCCTTTCATCTTCTGATAAGTCATAAAAAAGCGCTTCGTTTTCTTTCGTCTTTTTTTTAACACTTTTTCATCAACACCGGTTGATGGTGAGGACCATTCGTGTCCTCGAATCGGCCGTCCCGGACTAATTATTATATTACTATATAATAAAATTAAACTTGTGTGGTGCGGAGGTTGCCGATACTTATGTGTTGTTTATCTAGCAAAACATAGAATGAATTGTAGAAATGTCTTTCGGGTGATGTCGTGTAGTTGATTTTTAACTTGACGTTTCGCTGACTATCCTGTCAGCTTCTTCAGAAGATTTCTAAAGATTGCTGTTGTTGTCTTTTGCTGCTCGTTATATATCCCATTTCTGTTCCGCTTTGCTGATCCATAACCGTTCTGCCCTGCTGATCCATAACCGTTCCGTTCCGCTGAGTCGCGTCGTTCGCTGCATGACGACCTCGCAGTGCCAACCTCCACGTGTTGCTGATCCTGTATCCATCTTCGCGATTGAAGTTGTTGGTGTTCTTCATTATTTCTATGGATTCGCGTATTATCCTCGGGTAGTAGTGGCTGGTCCTGGCTAATACCTTGACGTCGCTGTAGCTTATGCGGTGGTCTCCTTGTTCGTGCAGGTGTTCTGCTACTGCAGATTTTTCAGTATGCCTAAGGCGTGCGTCTCTCTCGTGCTCTTTTACTCTGCACTGAATACTCCGTCCTGTTTGACCGATGTAGCTTTTTCCACATTGGCATTTCAGTTCGTATATGCCTTTTGCTCTTAGTTTTGGTAACACGTCCTTATTTGGAGGGAGTAGCTGGTCGATTTTGGTCACCGTGTTGAAACGTGTGGCGATGTTTTTCTCCCCTAGGGTCTTTTTTAGCTTGTCGGTGACTCCGGCTATGTATGGAAGGTACGCGTATCCTGCTGGTTGTTGTTGGTCTTCGTCTTTTCTCTGCTCTCGTGGCTTCCTTATATCTCTTGTACTGTAGCCGTTTTTCTGCAGGGCGTTTTTGACGTGTTGTATTTCGTTATTCCTGTGATGTTTGTCGCTGATTTTTTCCGCTCTTCTTAATAAAGTGTTGATGAGGGATCTTTTCTGTTGAGGATGGTGGTGAGATGTTGCATGCAGGTACCGGTCTGTGTGGGTCTTCTTGCGGTATACACTGTGGCCTAGTTTGCTGCTGTCATTGCGCTCCACTAGGACATCTAGGAATGGTAAGGTGCCGTCTTCTTCGATTTCCATGGTGAAGTTAATGTTTGCGTGTTGTCTGTTGATGTGTTGCAGGAATTCCTCTAGAGTTTTTGGTCCGTGTGGCCATATGACAAAAGTGTCATCTACATATCTGTACCAGCATTTAGGTTTCAACCTGCTGGATTCGATGGCTTCTTGTTCGAACGCTTCCATAAAGATATTGGCGATTACAGGTGATAAAGGAGATCCCATTGCAGCGCCACTCGCTTGTTCGTAGAATTCTCCGTTCCACAGGAAGTAGGTCGAAGTAAGGCAGAGTCTCGCCAAATTAATCAGATCCGGTTGTAGTCCTTTTGGTATTAGTTGTTGCCTGATGATCTCTAGTGTTTCTTCCACTGGTACATTGGTGAAGAGTGATTCGACGTCGAAAGATACCAATAAATCTTCTTTTGTTATTTCGTGTTGTTGTAGTATCTCGATGAAATGTTCGGAGTTCTTCACAAAGCTTTCGGTGTTCCCGGAGTATTGTGCTAGTTGTTTTGCGACATATTTGGCTAATTCGTAGGTAGGTGAGCCACATGTACTGACGATCGGTCTGAGAGGGTTGCCAGGTTTGTGTATCTTTGGTAGTCCGTACAGTCTTGGTGGTCGGCTTTCTGATGGTAATAGCCTTCTTTGTTCTTCCTTTGGAATTGATGATTCCTTAATAGCGTTTCTGGTTTGTTTTTCTACCTTCGTGGTTGGGTCCCTGTTTAGTTTCTTGTAGTGATCCGGGTCCAGCAGCATTTGTAACTTCATGTTGTAATCTGTGCGATCCATCACTACTGTTGCGTTGCCTTTATCAGCTCGTACGACGATTAGGTTCTCATTGCGGCGTATATCCTCAAGTGCTATCTTCTCGTCCTTGGAGATATTCCTTGCTGGTGGTTTAGCTTTCTGGAGGATGCGGCAGGTTTTATGTCGTATTTCTTCTGCTTCTTCGACTGGCAGTCTTCGGATAGCATATTCCACTTGAGTGATGATTTCTTCTTTAGGTACTCTGGTTGGTGCGACCGCAAAGTTTAATCCTTTGGCTAGCACTCTTGTTTGTTCTTGTGATAGTTGCAACGTTGACAGGTTTTTCACAAAAGAAAAAAAAAAAAAAATCAACTTCACGACATCACCCGAAAGACATTTCTACAATGGATTGCGGTCGTGAAAGCCTACACTCAACCATAGAATGAATGTTGATTTCTTATTTCTATCAGTCTATTCAAAAGATCGTTCAGTAAAATACTAGCTTTTTGTAAATCGTTATTTTGCTGTAAGGTTTTAGAAACAGGGTTAGCGATTTCAAATAGCGAAGAAAAAAAGGGGACAAACTATAAAATTCTAGCTCTCTAAAATCTTAATTATATTTTTACATTCGTCGCGTTCGTCTTTTTTGGTTAAAATTATATTTAGTTGTTTGTTTTGAGTTTAGCTAAAGTTTTCGTTATTAATGAATAATGTTTCATTATAGTGAATAAAGCGTCATTTCTTGAAGACCATCTATTAGGATATGCCTTTTTAAAGGTAATTTTATACTTTTTATGTGAATCGTTACTCAACATTGACCAACGTTTTAAACTATTGCCAAATAAATAATATATTTTCTCCATTATCGGAAAATAGTGACGCTTTACAGCATCATTTATTATTAAATTTAATACGTGTACCGCACAATGAACATAATCGGCATTTGGCGCATGATCTTTTATAAGGACTTGTAATCCTCCATATACACCCGACATAATGTTTGCTCCGTCGTCTATATTTGGGCAAATCAATTCCATATTCGCTAAAGTACTTATTATATTAATTAAACGATGCAATACATCTTGCCAGAAAGCAATTTTACTGTTGATTTCACTTTCCTAATAAATATCGTTGGTATTTCCTTATAACAAATTATAAGGTAGAGCCAAGTTAATATGCTGCGAGTTTTCATGGTCAGATATATATTCTGTAAAATTGTTTCTAACGGAAGCAGCATTAATCCATGCAGACGATTTGCTTTGGAGATCCAGCTAACGGTTGCTGTTTCTGAATCCTTTGGATACGGTCCATGTGGTTTAAATGGGCCCAATTTAAAAATCATTTTTCATACGCGTTCAGCACTGTACATACATAATTAATGTTTTTTAAACGGTGAAGTATTATAATCATAATAAAGAATAAAAGCAATTTGTACACGCCAGATTTGCTTTTCCTGTGAATGATAACCAGAGAGGCTCATATTTTAGATAACTGGTATCCATTATTGTACGCATATCTAACAGAAATACGTTGTTGCACTTCTATGCATCGATTATCGTGATCATGCCCTTCTACAATTTTGCCAAATCCAGAGGTGTTCCAAGCTCCGAGAAAAAGACGTACTCCGATTTCTATCCATAATTAAAAGCCAATTGTCCTGGTCGAATTTAAACTTGCGTTATTCCGAACGAAAAGCACGTATGGTCAGTGCAGCGCTGCGGGTATGGGAATGGGTTGTCTAAAAAGTTTTTAATTAAAAATTTATTTAATATTCGCTTTTGAAATTGCCCTTTTAAAAAAATTAATTTATGTGCTAACATATTATAACGTATGCTATTATAGTCGTTAATTTGAGTATTACAATGGCGAATTTTATCGATCACAAAAATAACATTACGGGCATAGTTAGCTTGAAATTTTAAAATGTCCTTATATTTTTGACGTCGTTGAACATAAATTTCATCTCAATATTAATAGAATAATGTTATTCTAGAGAAAATAATCGGTTATCAAGATCGTCGAAAAATGCACTGAAATATAATTTAATGTTTATTATATAGCGTAGCAGTCATACTTAAAAAAAAAACAAAAAAATAGCAAAAATTGCTAGTTTTAAGATTGTGGAAAAAGAATTCTACATATATAATTGTCATATAATAACACCTACTGGTACCATTTTTAAAAACCTCATTTCACCTCGGTTTCTGACGAAACAGGCACTCTTCTGCAGTGCACAATCTGCCTAATGGCGCAACGTGGCTCTTTGTGTGCTAACCGTTCGACCACCCAGACGATCACAAAAATGGGTGGTTCAATGCGAATAAATATATGAATAATTGTTATATTTATATTTAATAAGAAGAACTTGTACATCGAGCAAGCACAGGGATAGGTGTAAGGTTTACTTTGTTTCTTTAAGTATATCGCTCTGTATATTATTACGTATCCTAGAAATAAACCGACGTAATATGAGTTCCATATGTTTCTTACAGATTTCGAGATATTTATAATTTCAACCCCAATCGCCTAAATTACGATATATCTGTTTCTTTAAAAAGAAATCCGAAATGCAAATGCACTCCAGCGTAAATTTTTATGAGAATAAATTACATACTTGGCTAAACACTGTGTTAGGGCGCCCTTAAAATACGCAGGATGTACAGTATTGAACATTAGGAAAAAATGAAAGAAGATATCCACAACCGGAAACATTTGTCAAATTGATTGATGTAGAGACAAAAAAAGCAATTATAATGCTATGTATAAAAATAAGTTAAACAATATTTTAATAAAAATTTATATAGGCTAACAATATCTAATGTAAACATACATATGTCAGCATCATCTTGAAATCAAAGATTTAGAAGCTGTAATATGTAGCCTAATTGACGTTCACTATGAACAAACCTAATAAACTTCATTACAATTGTTATTGCAATAATTAATAGATATCTGCTTTATTTATCTAATACCTACAGTCGACACTCAAGACGCCTTCCTTCTGCCTCGATATATGTACTTGTGCAATTAGTTGTAAAAGCTGTTCTGCACTTTTCTTAGTACATTAAGTGTGTTGCAAAACACAAAATGTCTACGTTATTTTTAGTTTCATAGATATGTTTCAACTTTGAGAAAGTTGGGACATTCTGTGTGACATGTGCTAGGCAAATATACGTAGTTTTCATTTCATCAATAAAGAAAAGATAACGAAGCGCTAGTAGCGCGCCGTTTCTTTTCATCTTTTACAAATTATCTATTCAAGTGCAATAATTTACGCCAACACAACTATTAAAACGTTAATACATTATATAGTAAAAGGCCACTGTTTACAATTATTATTCCTTTCTCTAAATTTTCGTCTGTAAATCCAGTTTCCTTCAATATGAACAATACACCTTTAAACGTTGAAAACGATCTCTTAACATTGCAGCTTGTGACGACATTAACAATGCTTCTCCTCATCATATCACTCGTTTCGTCAGTGCTCTCCCAAATATATTTATTGTCAACTTTATTTTTTATAAAAACCATTACTTTATTTTCTTGACATGCCTCACATGCCTGCGTAAAGTTGTTTCACTTGGAATACAAAAAGCTTTTTAATACTGCATTCTTTGCCATTGCCAAAGGTATGTCGACAGCAATAAATTTAATTTAGATTGGTATTTTTTAAATAATAACATAGGCTTCCACAACCAGAGTCAGTTAAAACAAAACATGTTTCGGGTTTGGATCGTACCATGGTAGATAATCGAAAACTCAACGTTTTGCCCACAATTATATGGCGCTTCTTCAGGACAAGGAAAGATGGTAAGCCACAGTTAGCACGGCAACCCAACATATAAACCACGCCAAAGGCGAAACTAACTAAGTGAGAATTAACTGCCCCAGTTGATTTTCGCCTTTGGCATGGTTCATATGCTGAATTATCGCAATCAATTGCTATGCACTTAGTTAGCCTCGCCTCTGGTGTTTTTTACACGTTGAGTTAGCCTGCTAGTGCACCGTGCAAGTTTTCATTACCTACCATGACATCATCCAAACCCGGAACACATTGGTGTTTTTGTGTTTGAACTGCTGAGTCTCGTGATTTGATGCTGCAGTGCATTATTTATTCACACACATTGCAATAAATATTATTTCCTAGAAATAAAAATGAGCCTGAATAGCGCTAAATCCAATTTCTTATTTTATTCTGACAGGAAGTTGTCCCTTGAGTAATTGTAGATGTAAAATCATAAACAGTTGTAACGAGGAGACTTTAGGAATGCCACAATAAAGAGGAAAATAAATTACTAATTCAATCAGTAAAACGTACACTAAAGCAATAGTGGCCTTAAAGTAATTTCGGCGTATACATATCGTACTACCGTATTTGAACGAACTTACAAGAACATGTCTACAATAATGTTAATTCAGGGGCAAGGGAAATTTATAAAATATTGATTTGATTATCGTTTAAATTGAATAAAAGGTATGAAATAATAAAATAATTATGTACATTAAACACAGATAATGCAAATAATTAACTATTAGTTATTTGAAATATAACTAAAGTAAAATGAATAAAATCCCGAACAGTAAACAAAACAACGAGAGCGGGCATAGACATAATACATATGTAATGGTGACGCCATTAGATATGTATTATGTATTGATTACTTATGGTCACTCGATGCATACTCACCTAAAATGTGGGTCTTATGAATGATTATCCACGAAACTTAAATAATTTTAAGTTTCGTGGATAATCATTCAGCTAAATAGTAAGAGCACTTATTCATTGTTATCGTATCGACAGTATACCAAGAATAATATTTTTACTAAGCGCAAACTTTTCTTTCATAAGTAAATTTTATTTTCATGTAAATATATAAATACGTCTGCCATGAACATTGCAAATATTTTATTTTAGACATAAAATATTAGGACTATAATGAGTATAGAAATATAAAGTCATAGTAATTTAAAGCGCGTATACTCCAATTAACTTTGTTTTCTATTGTTTTAGGTTTAAGGTGAAATTAACACCTGGAACAAGTAGACGAGGCAAAGCCGCCAAAACTGCAGTTAATATGTTTCTGCACGATCGAACTATAACCCAACGAGAAAAGGATCTCTTGAAAGCCGTAAGAGATGAACAGCTAGCAAGAAACATACCTGGAAAAGTTAAATTATCAGCCCCAAGGGTACAAACGTTCAAAAGATAATTTTTACAGACGTACTTATTATGTATATGAAACCGCACGAATAAATGGTTGATAGTGCATTTAGATTATTGAAAATTGTTCCCACCTTCATATAAACCTAATGGAAAAATCATAGTTAAATTGAATTATTTTAATCTTCATGATAATATGGTAGTAAATTTTCATATTCATATTTATTTGTGCATCTATCCGAACGTGCGAAATAGAAGCAGACTATAGAAGGAAAATGGGATATATTGAATTAAAGTGGTAATCTTAACGATCAAATAAGATCTCAGTGATTATTTCAGTATGGATCCCTGGATGTCAAGTCAGCGAAAAATTCAAAACATACTGCAATAAAAACGAAACTTTAAACAAACAAAAAACCATAATAATTAATTTTGACAATAAGCAATAGACAAGCTTTGTTGGATGATATTATTCAACTTCGTTTTACGTTTCCTATGCATTTCTCATGCAAAGAAACTTTTCAGGCATAAGCAATCTCGAAGAAACATACACTTCCGACAACCTGCAGTCAACTGATTGCCACGTCACAGATTAAAATAATATTATTTTACCATATAATTTAATCTAGAGAAATTGCGGGAAAGTGCATGTGCAATGTTCGTTATATATAAGGAAAGAGAGATTATCCATAAGTTCAAGAACGGTCGGTATGTGTGTATTAAAAGAATAAACCGTGGTTCCTACAAAAAATATATAAAAATAACTGGAAAGGTCTCATTTTACTTACTGTAAATAATAAAATGTTTTAACTTTTCGAAAAAACTTTAATGCAAAAATTTAAAAAAATATACATACTACCTATCTAACTATACTACAATAAATGTATACATTAAATTTAATAATTTAAATGCATATAATCTTCACAAGCTATCCGAATCGAGATATCGTACATTTAAGGCCAGTCTTGGAATGTTTCTCAAAATATATAGCTGACGAATGGTTCCTATAATTAATTTAATTTTTCCTTTGGTAAGCTAATTAAATATTAGCTAACATTCACAAAAAAAACATGCATCGGGCATTGTTTTCTGAATTCCACTAGTTGTGTTGTAACAACTTAAAATTATGTAAATTACCTGCTATATTTTTTCTAATGTATTCAGTTTGGTTGCTCTTACACTGAAATATTTTTGGGACATTGGTGTGTACAACACGTAATGAAGGTTCTGTAATGTCTGGTTTAAATAATGAATATCGAATACAAGACACTAAAACATTTAGAATAACAATTGCCTTTGTACAACGACTATTATCGATTGCCTTTCATCCATTGGGTACCGATGTATAAGGTTCTATACTATACGAAGTAGCAATCAACAAAAAATATGAATCATATTACTTAAATGAATAACGTGGACTGTTGATACGATCCAAAATTATGTATTAGACACACCAAACAACAAATCCAATACCTAGCTACATTACTGCAAATTTCTTATAACACCGCGTAAAATAGATAATTTAGGCGAAAATTTATTTTAAAGGTTTAATATGTCATTTATTACAGAGTCGCGCCGTGCTATTTAGCAGATTGTGCACTACACAAGGGCGCCTGAATGTAAAGGCTCCTTTTTCTTAAGAAGCCGAGGTGCAATAAAGTTTTTGAAACCGGCGTTTTTTGAAATATTTGTTTTTTTTTTAGCCTGACAGTTATGCTTTACAATCAAAATTAAAATATACTTCGGTGCATTATTTCATTAATTCTTTGCAGAACTATGCTTGCGACATTTAATCATCAAATAATGGGAAGTAATTCTTGGAAACAACCGGTTATTCCATTAATGATAATGTGAAAATATAGTTGCAACGCAACCTAATATGGAAATGTTTATGTAATGTAATGTCGTGATTAAAATGTAAAGCGCATGCGTTGACGAGCACATGAAAATGTGACGCATGTGCAATTTCAAAAACAACTGTTAAATAATTTTTAATAGTTTTTGAATAAGCAAAGAAGCGCGAGAAACTTTTTGCACAAGGGCGCCTGATACCAACGACGCGACACTGATTTGTTATTTGCAAATTTTAAAACAATTAAAAGCGTTTATAAAGATAAATAATTGTTGTAATACAGCCACAATAACAACATTTTCTTTTGTGACATTTATCCGGCAATACAATTCTCATTTATTTCTGTTGAAATTTAATAATAATGTAAGTACTGATTTCTGCCGTGGATGTTTACTACATA
>CACRWH010006601.1:0-13930 GCA_902655005.2 Marronus borbonicus | reverse complement strand
TTTACATGATGTGGCCCCCAGCGACGCTTACCTCATTTATCGCCTAACGTCGCCACCTTTATTAAGTCTTTGATCAACTTGTTTGTTGTTAAAGAGAATTCGATACCTGTGATGGGATACTAAAGCGTTAGCTGTTTTTTAAATTTTTTAGTAAATTTAATTTTTAACTGCTAGAGACCCTTAGCAACTGGTAACAGCTAACCACGGCTGAGGAGATAGGCAGTTCGTATGAATGAAGATAAATTTGGCGAATACTTTTTTCCGTGGATAATTCGGTAACAAATACGAACTTCATATCCCATCTCTAGTTTTGAAAACTGCTAACAAGATGACCGTGTAACGCACGCACCTGGAATAATCTGTGATAAAGCAGACACGAAACAACAATAAAGTAGCGATCAAGCCATTCTTGATTTAACAAAGACAACGGCTACTACATAACGATTTTTTTCGGCCGTCAAACGATGACTACATTTCCCCGAATACTCCGACGGAGATTGTTGTAAGATAAGCTCGTTTGGTTGTACCAAGTTTAACGATCCGACAGAAACATTAACACCGTCGCATCGTAGCAGTCCTAACTATCGGAAGTAGCCGACGCGTGTATCTCATACGGTTTGGTAGTGGCGGATTGTGTCATCAACTGTTTGACGACAACGGATAAAGATGAAGAGTCGTACTTTGCATATAAATAGGTTTTAACGCTGCTCCCTCGTTGCGTTTATTGTTTTTTGCCTTATTCTCGTCGCTTATATTTCATTCACTGGGATTTTCAATTGTTTCTATTCAGAAACAACATGGCGTTTGGAGGTGGAATTTTGAGTAGCACACTTCGTTGTCGGATTAACAGGCTTAGTTTTTTTTTTTTTTTTTTTTCAGTTAGGCAACTGTTCTAAACTGTTTGGCAATTTTATCAAGACGTATCGCATAGATTTTCTATAAGGCTTACGTCAGGACTACACACTGGCCATTCGAGTAAACTTTGGAATTATGTTGTGCAAATCATTGCTCTGTTAATCTTGAATTGTGCAGTGCCCATTATATTGTTGAAATATAACGCCTTCCTCCCAGAAGTCATAAGTCAACGTGTGCAGCGATAGAAAATTTTCAGTAACGGGAGCATATACCCGATCCCACCTTCAAAGCTTCAATACATTGAAAATTCAATGGATCTGTTTAAATTGTGCTAGCAGCATCGCTACGTTGAAGAAAAATAATTCTTTCCCAGTCACCATCTCAGAACATACCCCTTTTGACAAACGTCACTCTAACTTGAATATGCTGCTTGGTACGTCTGGGTTTACTCAATCTTTTGCGCTATTTTACACTCCCCGACGCGGTAAGATGTTTTACGGGTTTTAAGGGTTACAACATTTCTTTGCGAAACTAGCAAGATATCTAATTAAGTTTTTATTCGTAAAAGTAAAATAAACTTAAAAATATCTCCTCCAGTAATATATGAACTAAATAATAAATTATTACTTCGATGTTTAAACAATTTCTGCGACAAAAATTTAGACACTTTGTTGCAAATGTAAAACAAAAATCAACAAATGAGTGATCAGTAACGCGTAGATCCTCCATTGTTCTTAATCACTTCCAATAGTCTGTTATTAATAGATTTATATAAATTTAACGCATAATTTTGAGGGATATTCTGCCATTCAGTCACTGTTGAAGTTTTCAGTTCCTGTACCGTGAAATATTGACGGCCTCCGCCATAAACGTGACGTGCCAATTCACACCGCATGTTTTCAATAATGTTTAAGTCTGGTGACCGTGCCGGCCACTGTAAAGTTTTAATCTTTTTCCCTTTAAACCATTCAGTAATGGTTTCTGCTTTATGAATTGGCGCGTTATCTTGCTGAAAAACAAAATTGCGCCCGGCCCATTGGTTTCCAAAACGTAGAAGATTGTCACGCAATAGGTCTTTATACGTCACAGATGTCATTTTGTTTGTGCAAAACACTATCCCACTTTTATCGCGAAATCCAATCGCTGCCCATATCATCACAGATCCACCCCCTAATTGTCTGGTCATTTTCACTTTTGGTTCCTTTCTCAGATCATGATAATAATGCGAGTACCCATCCGGTCCGTCCAAATTGAAACGTTTCTCATCGGGAAATATAACTTTTTCCCATTGTTTCTTCCAGGATACATGTTCTTCAGCAGATCTCAACCTCGCTTCTTTGTGTTTCGCCGAAAGTGGCGGTTTTCTCAACATTTTCTTCCGTGATATTACCGGTGACGCCTTTAAAATCCTTTGAACATTACGCACGTGCGTTTGTACCGCCGCCTGTTCTGCAATAACTCTCGCCGACGCAGAAGAATTGGATGCACACCGCAATATCATGCGTTTATCCCGCTCACTTACAGCTTTCGGTCGCCCATGGCCTATTGGTTTGCCGTAATTTTCCGGATCTTTTAGGAAATTTCTAACGCAATGATCGCTTCTTCGTAACCGACGAGCAATTTCCTTCTTACTAACGCCATCCTGGTGCCAGGCTAGAACTTTACCCCTTTCTATCAAGGATAATTGCTTTTTTCTACCCATATTGCAAATACTTTATAAAATATAATTTCTCGCGGTGAAATGTGTACACTTGACCAGCACAACCGCTGCATATAAAGAGAAGTATCAAATTGAAACATTTTCGCTTATATTAATGTAATAAATGCCCAGGGTCTAAATTTTCGTCGCATTTAAAATTCCTATTTTGATCTGGGAAAATCCCAATTACCCCTCGTAAAGCAATAAATACCCAGAAATATCTATAAATGGACTATCTACATGACAAGTATTAATAACCCCCATTTACATTTTATATAATGTCTATATAAACTTTGTTTCGTAAATAAAAACGATACCGCGTCTATGTTTTTGTGGAGTAGAGTAAATGGTTACTGCTTTGTAAAATTGGACGTAGCACGTTGTGTGGTGTAACACCTAAACAGACCCTTCGAAAGAATGCATCGGATTTGTAAGGCAATAAGCTACGAAATATATCACTATCGCATACAGGTGGAGAAAGAAATATTAATTAATGCACTTAATAAGATCTACGATCTCTTTTATTTGACGCACGTACGAAACGCATAGACAGTACTTAGTTCTGACACACAGACCATAGGTTAAGTGGCACAAGTCGTGTACATATATAAGATGTGCACACATCTTACGTCTTACGGTACAATGACTTCATTTATTTAAGTAGATGCTTGAGCATTAACGGCCGTACTTATCGTAGCCTCGGTGGCGGCGTATTGTATGTAAAAATCTCATTATACTTCAGCGTATACGTCGGCTATCGGGTTTATGTAAATGCGGGTCAATGAGTCATCGATGCGAAGTGAAACTTCTTCGCCGTACAGAGAGGTCTCGAATTATACTTCTTGTGATAAGGATGGACGCGATGGATTATTGTACAGCTACTATTGAAAGGAAGAATGCATGACCAACTAGGTTTTTATTGAATATAATTCAAACAGAAATTTCTTGAATTGCAATCATGTAATGGACAAAGAAAATCTTTCTCTGTCCCAGTGTGCCTATCATTGCACTTATACGAGGATAGTCCTAGAAGAACCCAACCTGGCGTACAGATGGCGGTTGTTGTTTGAAAAACAAATGCTATGGTCGAAAGTACCAAGCTTATAAAGCTTAAATTTTGTGTTTAGTATTTGTTCGACAGCCATCAATAATGAAGGCTGTCAGTGAAAATTTTGGCAAAAAATTTGGCAAAAGGCATATTGACTGAAAATTTTGACATGAAAAAGCTGTGCGCAAGATGAGTACCGGGATTGCTCACAATGGAACGAAAACAGCGAATAAAATCGAGTTTTTGCGTCGATTCCAAAAAAAAAATGGTTCAATGGTAAAAAATTTGCCAGCGATGAAGAGGTGGAGTCTCTGGAGGTTGATGGTTATTTTGGGGAGCGCGACGGTTTTCACTAAAAACAGGGTATTGAAGCTATTGAACAGCGTTGGGGAAAGTGTATCGGGTTAAAAGGGGACTGTGTTGAGAAATAATTTTCTCAGTTTCTTAGGCTCTCGGGCACTATGCATCATCACCCACCTTATTCACCAGAACAGGCTCTCGGAAATTTTTCTGTTTCTCAGGCTCAAAATTTCACTCGGAAGAGAAAGATTTTCATCACATTCGTAAACGCCTATTTAGCAGAAGGAGGTGCCAACGCTGGGAAGAGTGTATAGACTTGCAAGGAGATGTTTGTAGAATGCTATTTGGACAATTCATAAGTAGGCAAGGCTATACTTGTTACTATCAGCCTTCTGTTCGTAGATTTTAGCAAAGCAATACATTTTTGGAATTATCGGAATTAAGATTGGTAGATAAGATAAATTTCAAGAACTTCTTTCGTTTTCCTCCAATCTTAGATGGTAAAGGATTCCTTCTTAAACCTTTAGAAGAACCTGAACTGTTCCCTTCGCTCGCTTTTAGATAAAAACAATCTTTAATTTATATTAGCAAATATCTTCAAGGAAACTTTCTAATTTAGATAAAATTAATTGATAAACCTGGTAGGTACAAGCAACACGTGAAATTTAGGTGTGTTTGACATGTTCCATCATGTTTTTTTTTCCTCTGAAATTACATTAATAAATCTGTATGAGGAAACTATATTAAAAGATGTAAGTGACACAGATAACAGACGGTTTGGAAGTATTGATAAAAAATTATTTACCTACATACATAGATAGAACGATCAAAGATCTAAAGGTATGCGCCTATATATACACTGCCGTTCAGAGAAGTTCGGTCGGTTATTAAAAAACATGAAAAGGTTACAGAAACAAACGAAACTAAAAACAAAATGCAATTTTATTGTATGTACAGGTAAAAAAGACAAAAATAAATAAATAAAAAGTTATTCTGGCAACATACTGAACATTATATTTTTTTTTCATCGAAAAAATCTCCGTTGCTGTTAATCACCGCTCGAACTATTCTAGGCATTCTTTCGATAAGTTTTGTTAAAACGGATTGTGGAATATTAATCCATTCATGTTGCGGAATATTCCGTAAATGTTCTTGTGAAGTCGGGCATATTTTTCGGATCCTCCTGTCCAGTTCATCCCACAACAACTCTATCGGGTTCAAATCTGGGCTTTGTGGAGGCCATGTCATTACTTTCAGGGTATGCTATTCTTCTTGCTCCTTTAGATAGTTCTTACACACTAACGCAGTGTGTTTTGGGTCGTTGTCATGCATGAATGTAAAGTTACGGCCTATTATACGCAATCCTGATGGCACTACATGATTCTGGAGTATTGCAAAATAATTTTCCTTCCTCGTTACACCCTGCACTCTGCATAAATCTCCCGTCCCAGCAAAGGAGAAACATCCCCACACTAACACAGAACTACGCCCTTGCTTCACTGTTGGCACAATGCAGTCGGGGATCATTTTTTCGGTTTTAAATCTTCGGACATAAACTCGTCGATTTTGCCCAAAAACCTCAAACTTTAACTCGTCACTCCAAAGCACGTGTTTCCAATCATCTAACGACCAATCTAGATGAGAACGGGCCCGCTGTAGCCGTTTTGCTCTGTTGCCCCGACGTAATAAGGGTTTTCGAATGGCAATGCGTCCATGAAGGTCCGCTTGTTGAAGTCGACGTTTTACCGTACTCGCCGAAACTTGTTCTTCACGGCCGCGATTGACTTCGGCAGCTATTTGTGGCGCTGTTAATTTTCTATTGCGTTTGCTTAATAACACAATTCTCAAATCTTAAGCTTTTGTTGTTTTCCTAGATGCTCCGGGACGAACATGATTTTCTATAGTTCCAGTTGTCGCTCCAGATATCGCTTTATGATGTCATTTAGTGTTGAACTTCTCATATTTATTTTTTCAGCAATTTGCAGTTCCGAATGTCCTTCAAACAGCGTAATAATGCGTGAACGTTTTTCTACAGTGGTAGGCTTGCCACGTGCCATTTTGAAGTAAATTTTCTTAAAACTTTCGCGCAAAAACGACAGATGCACACCAACACACGTTCAAGAGTTAAAACGAAGCAAATTTATATCTTTACGCCGGTGATAAATCAACAATAGTGATACCGCGGTATATTTCCTAAATGTATTGTTCGTTAATAATCCCCAAACGACCCGTTTCGAAAGATCGGTACTTCCGAGAAATTCTCGGAATGATAATAAAAGGGACTTTATTGTGGTTGTCGCAATATTTCTACTTTACATAATAATTTATGGCTTTAATCCCTTAGAAAAGAGCGTATGCTTAATAGTTTTCTAATTTTATGTATTAATAATTGTATACAGTGTGATATAATAGATTTTTATTGTATGACCAAACTTCACTGAACGGCAGTGTACATACATTGTATGTGATAAGCTCAGTTTCAATTATTACGTAATCCACACAAATGTATTTTTTATTAAAAAAAACGATCGTCATAACTCCAATCGGGTGCTTACATACCATATAAAGTCTCATGGCAAATACGAGAGTCGTACAAGAGACATCAATACGTCCTGAAATGAAACTTTCCATTTAGGTTATACACGAAAACAACTTTATGTCGCATTTAATCCTGATATATTTTCTACATTTCCAACGGATCATAAAAGCAATCAATGTCTCTAAGTTTGTCAGATTATAACGTAAAGATAAAACCTTTAAAAATGTTTTAATTGAAGTTCTTATGATTACGGCGTTCGAGCCAAACAAGCAAAACTAATAAGATCTGTTCAACGTTCCAATTCATGTGCTAACATGCTAAGGTGTCCACTAAACGGAAAAATATTTCCGGCGATTGTAAAAATGTAAACCAATACGCTCATCGTAGTCGAAAATGGGCGTGAATCGTATTAAAAATAGATTCCATGAAAGTGATTCGAAGAAAACGTATCAGTCAAGGATGGAGTTACTGAATTTTCAATCTAGTTAGTCAATGAAATCCTGGTAAGTCATATGTTCGCAATTAAAGTCTAAAAATAAAACTCCACGTCGCTAAATTAACGTCTCGCTAATGCATGTGCTCATAACTCGGTTCATTTGCACAAGCTGATGATTGGAAGACTTCATGACAACATGTTTAAGTGCGTCTAAGCGCATTTCCTTGGTATTTTCCGTGTGCAAGTCCGCAGAAAAAAAAGAACACCGGTAAATGGCATTCACCGGTTTAAATGGAACTTTCTGGGTTTACAGATTCAATGTGCGGACAATGGTAATTAAGCGTTTGAAAAAAGCATTTTTGTAAACAAATGGAAATTTCTCGTAAGGATTTCTATTAGATGTTTTCTACGATTTTAGTAAAGGCCTAACGCAACAATGCCTCCAACCGCCATCAGAGAAGGCTGTTTGCAGAATTTCGTCGTGGTCGTGCTTCCGTCATTTTCAAAAATTTCGCCCAAAGTCGGTTGTTGTTGATGTGCGCAACATGATTGAAGAGGTGTATGTTGTTGTAGACTTCCGCGGTCGTTGTTTTCTTTTAAAGAATTTTGGTTTCTGGGTTGAAACGTAATTGCATGAGAATGCTGACGTTTTGCTCTCAATTGCATGGAGCTTCTTCTGGACTGCTGCATGTTGCGTCGCTGCTCTACGAAAAACCCGGAAACCCAAATTCTTTAAATGATTGAAGAGGATGCGACTTACCGTGCGACAGGGACATCATTAGGCATATCGAAAACCGCCGTACATTGGATTTTGCATAAAGATTTAGTTGTGAGGAAGATCCGTTCTCGATGGATTCCGCATAATTTGACCCAAGCTCAAAAAAGGCGTCAATTGGCGTAAAGAAATGCTCAAGAAATTCGGATAATTTGGAGAATGAAATTTTGGCTTAATGCTTTGTCTGCGCCTTCCGTTAATGGTGCATTCAAAATTTCTCAAAAAATTGTTTGGGCGTTCTCAAATGAGCCGAACCCAACGAAAGTGTTCGTTCATGAAGCACTTCCAGGAAGATGATTGCTTGTTTCTTTAATTGTACTGGACAGTAAGAAGAACAGTTAAGGCTGAATGGTATATAACAATCTGTTTGTCGCGTAGTTAAAATTAGAAAAAAGACTTTAGAAATCTTCTGAAGAAGCTAACAGGATGGTCAGCGAAACGTCAAGTAAAATATTAACTACGCGACATCGCCCGAAAGACACTTCTACTATGGATTACGGTCGTGAGAGCCTACAGTCAACAATCTGTTTGCTAGAACCCATCGACGAAATCAGGAAAAGCATCATGACAGTGCCAGCTCTCACATAGCACGTCAAACAATTGATTATTTGAAGGTGAAAAACATAGAATTAATGCCTCTTCACCCGTATTCATCTAACTTATCGCCCAACAACCTCTTTTCATTCTCGAGTGTCCGTTTTGGCGGATACCATCTTCAATCGTTAACAATAAAACCATTTGTACCAACATTTGTTTCCTTTCACTGTCTCCGTAAAAATTTAAAAGGTGTTCCTCGTATTATCCCCACATTTGTCGATTTTAACAGAAGACTAAAGGCTAGACCCTGCCGGGTAGGTCTGAACAACAAGGAAGTGGAAAAAAGCTATTAATAGGTCGAAGAAACGCGTTTTTCGGTGCCTCGGCGACCCTTCCCCGAGTCCCGACGCAGAAGTAGAGTTCATAAACCGAGAGTACTGCCACCTATAAAACCTCTCGAATATGAGCGAAAGGAAGGGGAGTAAAAATACGGCGCATAGAATTACGTAAGGCCTATAAATCACGTACCACATGTATACGACGGGTATAATGATTGGTATTGTACGCTATCCGCTAGAGTTTCTTAAGTGAGGATAAAAGGAGTCATAATAACGAGGCTGGAGATGAGTATGCTCTGTGTACGTTGATTGTAAATGTGTTTGTTTGTCTGGGGCTTATGTTGGTGCAGATAATGAACTAATCTGATTCGATGTATACGGTGGTACCTCGAAGTTACGCCATAGGTCCTCACATTAATATTAACACTTATCTCCTAACAATTTGCCCTTGTACATCGTGCTTTCCCACGTAAAAATAGCAACAATAACAATCGATTCTACTCGAAAAAATATGAATTTACCAACTATACAACACAAAAAAAAATCACCTTGATACATTATTCATTCATTACAGCGACAGGTAACGAAGTGAATAAACGACAACAGCCCGTCGTTTTTTTATTCGTATTTATTTTACGACCGATTCTTAGTCGAGACGACCTTCGGAATATAAATAACCTATATTTACTTATAAACACATATGTTTGTATCGTATCGTAGGAGTGTAAGTTTGCTTTAAAACCTTTTAAATACGATTTCCAAGGAAACGCTCGACCTGTTTTGCCCAACGCCACGGTTTACTCACCTTATCGATGCCAGGTATTACAATATGTATTGATTAAAACCGCCTTCAAGCCAACAAGTGGTGAGTCACGCGAGAATAGTTAATACGGAAAGCAGTAAACATACGTACGTGATGTACTGTGACTTCTCCGTTATTAGACCTGGTATTATTGTGGAAAGGTGACTTTTAGATCTTCCATGGAGGAATTACACTCCCCGACAAAAACTTAGACGCGGTAAGATGTTTTACGGGTTTTAAGGGTTACAACATTTCTTCGCGAAACTAGCGAGATATCTAATTAAGTTTTTATTCGTAAAAGTAAAATAAACTTAAAAATATCTCCTCCGGTAATATATGAACTAAATAATAAATTATTACTCCAATGTTTAAACAATTTCTGCGACAAAAATTTAGACGCTCTGTTGCAAATGTAAAACAAAAATCAACAAATGAGTAAATCAGTAATGCGTAGATCCTCCATTGTTCTTAATCACCTCCAATAGTCTGTTATTAATAGGTTTATATAAATTTAACGCATAATTTTGAGGGATATTCTGCCATTCAGTCACTATTGAAGTTTTCAGTTCCTGTACCGTGAAATATCGACGGCCTCCGCCATAAACGTGACGTGCCAATTCACCCCACATGTTTTCAATAATGTTTAAGTCTGGTGAGCGTGCCGGCCACTGTAAAGTTTTAATTTTTTTCCCTTTAAACCATTCAGGAATGGTTTTTGCTTTATGAATTGGCGCGTTATCTTGTTGAAAAACAAAATCGCGCCCGGCCCATTGGTTTCCAAAACGTTGAAGATTGTCACGCAATAAGTCTTTATACGTCACAGATGTCATTTTGTTCGTGCAAAAACACTATCCCACTTTTATCGCGAAATCCAATCGCTGCCCATCATCCCAGATCCACCCCCTAATTGTCCGGTCATTTTCACTTTTGGTTCCTTTCTCAGATCATGATAATAATGCGAGTACCCATCCGGTCCGTCCAAATTAAAACGTCTCTCATCGGAAAATATAACTTTTTCCCATTGTTTCTTCCAGGATACGTTCTTCAGCAAATCTCAACCTAGCTTCTTTGTGTTCTGCCGAAAGTGGCGGTTTTCTCAACATTTTCTTCCGTGATATTACCGGTGACGCCTTTAAAATCCTTGCGTTTGTACCCCCGCCTGTTCTGCAAAAACTCTCGCCGACGCAGAAGAATTGGATGCACACCGCAATATCATGCGTTCATCCCGCTCACTTGCAGCTTTCGCTCGCCCCTGGCCTTTTGGTTTGCCGTCATTTTCCGAATCTTTTAGGAAATTTCTAACGGAATGATCGCTTCTTCGTAACGGACGAGCAATTTCCTTCTTACTAACACCATCCTGGTGCCGGGCTAGAACTTTAGCCCTTTCTATCAAGGATAATTGCTTTTTTCTACCCGTATTGCAAACACTTTATAAAATATAATTTCTCGTGGTGAAATGTGTACACTTTACAACCGCTGCATATAAAGAGAAGTATCAAATTAAATCATTTTTGCTTATATTAATGTAATAAATGCACAGGGTGTAAATTTTCGTCGCATTTAAAATTCCCATTTTGATCTGGGAAAATCTCAATTACCCCTCAGAAAGCAATAAATACCCAGAAATATCTATAAATGGACTATTTACATAAGAAGTATTAATAATAAACTGTCTTTGGCGTGACTCAACTTCTCAGCATGGACGCTTCAAAAAAACTACAATACACATTATTTTAAATTGAACGCTAGGTATATCATAAATCCTTATTTTATTATTTTCTAGGAAGTGAATCAATAATCTCTTTAGGTGTTAACAACATTACATTGTATAGCAAATAATCTTGTTTAGCATATAGAGAAAAACAAGTATAAGCAACCGTTCGATATGGATGTTGCAAAACCTATGTTGTGATAGTTACAAACTAAGCCCGGCCTAGCAAAAAAAAAGACAATCGTGTAAATATTTACGGTCGACGCGAGCACTGTGCTAAATCCCTTGTATTATAAGAAGGGAATGGTTTATTTTGATAAGCAAAGTAATCTAAACCTTTACACGCCTTTACATATTAGTTTATCGGCGCTCGGTATACACAAATAGCCGGCTATATACAAACTACATAGATATACGACTAACAACATACGTAAGAGTAAAGATAGCACACAGCGCTTGCTTTAACGCAAAACATGTGCACAAGAAAGTAACGATTACAAAAAGCGAATGGTGAGCAGCGTCTGCTAGGAGGATATAATTTTAGCAAGCTTCGCGTACAGTAAAACTAATACATCGATCTCTGAAAGCAATTCTACGCAATATTGCATTTTTTATCCGATTTCAAAGGACGCAAGACTTTCTACTTCTTATTGCAGACGAACAATATAATTTCCGGCTAATTCCGTGGCTAATTTCGTGGGATGAATATGGATTTTTCCAATATCAATGTCCAATCAATGTCTGTTTTGTTACTTTGTTTAATTCTAAATCAGCAAATATAGGTGCATAGACGTGACGATCTGTGCAACCTTGCTTAGCCAACCTCTTGAGATTACAGCTATTCCGTATTGATTAATTAAACTTGTGTGGTGCGGAGTGTGCCGATATTTTAATGTTTCATGCGAAAACATCCTCACATCTGGAATAGTTTCAGCAGTTCTTTTTTTGAGTGTTTACCCATCACCAGGGTTCCGATTTAATGCATCAGCTTCATGAAATTTAACAATACAAATCAAGATATGATACTGCAAAATGCGGAAATTGAAGACGAAATTCATCCATACATGGAACGCAACCATTCCGCCTCCTGCTGCTTCGTTTATCACAATAATAGCTTTCGTGGATTTTTTTTTTCGTGATCACAAACATTGGAGGATCATATAATCCGTGATATCACAGAAAGTTTCGTAAATGAAATAAAAGATTGCAAATAGAATAATAAACAATCACGTCATAAACAATATTTACGATTCTCTTCCATAAACACGGCAATTTTCATTATCTCCGCGAACTTGCAATACTGTTTTCTCCTAACTCTTAAGCGTTTGAAGAACATAATAATAATCGTGTTATACAATAAATTTAATGCGGGGTGCACTATAAAACGAAGAATAATAAATAGACAAACCAAAGAAGAAACGTCGAACTGTAGCCGCGCAACTAAGACACAAGAACAATTTATCGCGAAATTTATTTCCAAACGCCTCTGATCAAAGTGGTTTAAATCTTGATCGCCTGTCATTTTTTTTTCTGTCTTTACCCATGCAAATGTGTAAATATACCTATGTAAATATTTCAATTTTCAGCTCGTTTCAGCGACCTCGTTTTCGCGACTGGGTTTATTTTCTTTGAGAAAAAAGAAAATGTTTCCTGTTGTTCCTTAAAGAAATATATACACGTGTTTTCCCCTTGGTTTTGTTTGCTATATTTACGAGGCTTTTTATATGTTTTGGGTATTCGAGTGAATCATCGCGTTTGTCACTTATTCGCTGTTAGAAAGGTTTCCGTGCGAAAGACGCGTTGACGAATATGGCTCGAAATAGTAGCCTTCGTCTTCTGTCCATAGCACACTTGATTAGAAGCAATTTACATCCTCTTATTTCTTCATAGTTTCACATCGATTCAGATGTAAACAAAAATTGCTTCGGATAATCTCAAATCGAGTTATTCAAAGACAGAAAGAACCAGACCAACCGCATATCCCCGTAACTAAGTCGGCGACGAACCATCTGCTTGTATACACGAAACGTGTTATTTAAGATCTATTTTTAGCGCGTTGAGGAGTTTTTAGGTAGAGAACGGGAAAGATAATATTAGCGAAGGCATCGTTCCGACGCTAACCAGAACACGCATTCGCAATCAATGGACGATGGAAGAGGTATCGTCTTGAGATTTCATCTCCGATTGCCCAATCTAAATAGTCGGTGGATGTATGTACGGTCTTAGCGGGGTGCTGATCCAAACAAACGAGTGATGTAATTGAAGCCGACATGGATTTCGGTTATAAATAAACATAACCACATCCACTTTTTCCTGGTTGATTAGGTTATAAATCTGGATCGAAACACGTGTCTATGTTCGAGAAAAGACTTGAGCCTGAGTTAGGTAAAAATTGTTGATCCTGGGGATATCATTTAATATTAGAATCGATGCCACGTATTTTAAGCTATAATTAGAGAAATCCAAAATCGAATGTAAATATTTCCTCTGGAGATTCCAGAACACTCCTTGACGAGAGATTCACACCTGTATTCTCGGCGTACGTGGCCAAATTAGTTGCGGTGTGATGAGGAATATCAGAGGAAGACAATACAAACAACTTCGGACCCACCAAACTATCATGCCGAATCGCGCACACTTATAGTCTCATTCCTCTTAAACGCATCGCGAACAGCCTAGAGCAACTTGAACAGCTTCACCTCGTTTTTTGTCTAGAAAGAAAGAAGTTTGCCGTTTTTGATAGAGAGAGCAAAGATGGAAAATGTTTGAATTTAAGAATTTCATGTTTAACCCCATGGAGAATGAAACGTCCTGACGGTGGTAACAACCACCACAAAGGGAACAATCCTCTTCTTCAAGATCGTCGTCCTCGTCATGAGGCGAGACACTC
>CACRWH010006598.1:0-13982 GCA_902655005.2 Marronus borbonicus | reverse complement strand
GTGAAGTTAATGTTTGCGTGTTGTCTGTTGATGTGTTGCAGGAATTCTTCTAGAGTTTTTGGTCCGTGTGGCCATATGACAAAAGTATCATCTACATATCTGTACCAGCATTTAGGATTCATCCTGCTGGATTCGATGGCTTCTTGTTCGAACGCTTCCATAAAGATATTGGCGATTACAGGTGACAAAGGAGATCCCATTGCAGCGCCACTCGCTTGTTCGTAGAATTCTCCGTTCCACAGGAAGTAGGTCGAAGTAAGGCAGAGTCTCGCCAAATTAATCAGATCAGGTTGTAGTCCTTTTGGTATTAGTTGTTGCCTGATGATCTCTAGTGTTTCTTCCACTGGTACATTGGTGAAGAGTGATTCGACGTCGAAAGATACCAATAAATCTTCTTTTGTTATTTCGTGTTGTTGTAGTATCTCGATGAAATGTTCGGAGTTCTTCACAAAGCTTTTGGTGTTCCCGGAGTATTGTGCTAGTTGTTTTGCGACATATTTGGCTAATTCGTAGGTAGGTGAGCCACATGTACTGACGATCGGTCTCAGAGGGTTGCCAGGTTTGTGTATCTTTGGTAGTCCGTACAGTCTTGGTGGTCGGCTTTCTGATGGTAATAGCCTTCTTTGTTCTTCCTTTGGGATTGATGATTCCTTAATAGCGTTTCTGGTTTGTTTTTCTACCTTCGTGGTTGGGTCCCTGTTTAGTTTCTTGTAGTGATCCGGGTCCAGTAGCATTTGTAACTTCATGTTGTAATCTGTGCGATCCATCACTACTGTTGCGTTGCCTTTATCAGCTCGTACGACGATTAGGTTCTCATTGCGGCGTATATCCTCAAGTGCTATCTTCTCGTCCTTGGAGATATTCCTTGAGGATGCGGCAGGTTTTATGTCGTATTTCTTCTGCTTCTTCGGCTGGCAGTCTTCGGATAGCACATTCCACTTGAGTGATGATTTCTTCTTTAGGTGTTCTGGTTGGTGCGACCGCAAAGTTTAATCCTTTGGCTAGCACTGTTGACCTCTGACCTGAGTCACTCCTCTCTATTAGCTGGCGTTGGAATGATGAATGTAGAGATTCGTTCAATTTTCAAAACTCCACGTCTGTATATTTTTGAATGTGTCAGTGTGTCAATCAATGTGTTAGTTACGTAAAATCAAGTTTCTATAAATATACACTTAATTCTATGATTTATGATCATTACACGAGATATAATGACCATATCCGATCTGTATTTCACATATTAGAAAGGCCAAGGTGGAATAAGCTATTATGGTATTAAGTATTGTAATATTATCCGTAAAGGTACTCCCTTCGATTTCATCGCATAAACAGGTATATTAAAAAAATTTTGCTGTTGATGGATATTTAAATAGTTGTAATATGTCTTTGGGGATTTAAATTTACATATACTCTTATATTGCAGCAGTAGCACTAATAAAGATAGATGCTCTTCGTACTCCAGAGAGCTTTTTAAAAATGTAATTGCATTAATATCTTCCCCAGGAAAGGGATGAATAATGTTAAATCCTCGCTAATGTTAAATAAATTGACATACATGATACATACATATGATGTCAACAGTGACCCATTTCCAGCAGCAAATAGGCGTTTATTTAATAGAATGTAAACAGCAAATCAATTTAATATTGAACTGGAACGAATAATTAATTTTATATGATTGTAAATTCTGTTTATTCACAATTAAACCTTTAAAACCAAGAAATTTATAAGTGATTATAAAATAGCATGAAATATTTGGAGCTTTTGTTAGAGAAAATATTAATGAACCGTCCCGTTACTTTTTTAAATTCTATACCCTATAAGAATCACCTAAAAGTGTCTATGGGCTTCCTATTTCAAGTACGTATTTCTACTTTCGACTTGTGCGTTAGAAAAAAAGCTTAAGAAAGGGATACGAAAGACAACCATAAGTATATTCACAAATTGTCAGGAAACATTTACCCTTTACGCTTGTATACAGCAAAAGCGATCGTCCTGTAATCGCCCGATTTTACTCGAACTCAACGTATCTAACGTGTATTGTTCGAATGTCAATTGAAGACACAAATGGATAAAGGGGTTAGATCGCACAAGTAAATAATCAAGTAAATTAAGCTTAAAGATTTATTTGTGAAACTTTTTATATTTCACTTTGATCTTAATTCTACTAGAAGTAATAGTCAGCAAAATGTATTAATTGAACCCCATTGATATGCATTTATTTTGCTTATTTTTTAAAAAAATATGCACATGACATCCAATAAATGATACTACTAAATGAAAATGGTACCTTGTTTCAAAAAGTACTTTTATTCACATAATTATCGAGCAGAAACAATATAAACACCAATGTTAGTTTTGTAATACATTTTCATAGTAGTACCGATATTTTTCTTTCACAAACGGCGTTTGTTCCACTAGATTACTTTTATTTTTATCAGAAAATCCTTCCTACTGCAATTTGATTTGTTGGTTCCTTGACCTGCCTTGCCATCACTTCATCGTATGATTTTTTGTAAAAGTAAGAGCCGTATTCTTTCAACGTGAAAATGTAAGATTTAGAGATGGCATTAAGTGGATTCGGGCACTTAATGCCATCTCTAAATCTTACATTTTCACTCAGATCATCCTTTTTTCTACTATATAGTCTAAGTTTTTTAGAAATAATATCTCAACTTTCGGAAACTTATGGATCTATTATGTTGAAGTAACCTTTTAATATCAAGTACTGATACAGGCAAATTATTGTAAAATTTTTATTTTGTCCTCCACATGAATCAAAATGCAAATTTCTGAACTTCCTCTATCCGCATATCTTCGGTCCATCTACAAAAACATTGCATGCTCTATGCTTTTAACAGTAATATGTACGCGAAAGCTATAAAACCACATTTGTGTGAGGTAAAGAGCCTTAGATGCGATTAGTTTTGGTAAAGACATTGTCTGCTGCAAGTCTATTTTAATAAAAGCTATAGTTATAGATTCTCGTTCCTTTTGTTTGTCCGCCTTTTGAGGTTCAACAGTTTCCCGATAATTCTCATCATGTCCTACATTTGATTGTCCGACATCACAAACATTACAAGCGTCACTCTTAGGTTATCCAAATAATAAGTTAAATTCTGCGACAGAAATGTGTGCCGAATGGTAGATTATACATTTTAATTGGGTTTTTATAAGAATTTTTGTTCCGAAGGCAATGCGACTCTTCGACAGGAAATGCTTGTATGTGCTCTATATAACGCTATCTGACTTCTTCGTTTATCTTATGAAGCCTGTTAAAGTGTTTCCCCGTACGATCTGGCGGACACTAACACATCACTCTCTATGCGACTTTTTATAACATCGATTTCGTTTCGATCAATTTGATATAAAGCACACATAACTACTCTGCATACTTGTTCAGTAACAGTTCTATTCCTTGTTACACTGTACGTGTATGATGATGTTTTCTTGTACATTTCCGTTCAACTACTGTAGATTTTGCCCCGATACTTTTAAATAGAAAAGCGATGTTAGAATTTATTCAAGTATGTATGTTAAACTGGTTTAGTAGTGCCAGTCTATCTTTATCATCAAAACGTGAGCTACATCGAAGTCGCCATTTTTCTCGACAAAGAAGCCCCCCTTTGAGTACTTTTCTTGGAACTACTGTATTTTTATAAGGTAAGTGCTCTTTATCGTTCTCTCTTGCTAAAACGATTAATTGCTTTTTTCAAAGGTGAGGTGCACATTTCAATTTTCTTGAGGTCTTTTCTTTTAAACGAAGCATTTCCTTTCAGTACCTATTACTTTATCAGCTTTTTCATTTTTTTTTCAGTAAGACGTAGTTCATTTGAATTTGTATCGTTAATGAAGTTTTCAGTCTGTGACGTTGTAACAACTTGAGAACTAATCGAAAATCGCTCTCTGTAACAAAAAACGGGACATTCTGAATCAGTGACACAATTATGTCGAGTTATTGTTTTTTCGTACAGGAAAACTTGGTGAACAAATAAACATTAAAATTTATTATTATGAAAAAAGTAAATACTACAGAAATTAATACAATTTAAAACACAGGAAACTACACATGTTTAAAGAGTTACGCAGAAATAAAATTTCCGAATCCGAAATATTGAGGTTATGGTTTCCTGTTAGCCCTTCTATTTTAATTAAACCATGTGATTCTGCACACTTCCGCTTTCTGCACCAGATTTAAGGTTTCCTTTTCTCTGAGATCCATAGAAAAAATATTAATAGAAACAGTTCGCTGCAGCTACCATGTGTAACTCAATCAGTTCTTTCACAGTTCTAACGTAGATGAAGGTGCTATGAACGAAACATAACACCTTCTTCCCTATTACAAACACAAGACCAGTTTTGATTTTCTGAATGAAGGTGTGCAGCATACGGTAGATGAATAAATCATGTTATATAACTTCGTCTACTGTTAGCCATAGAATTTGTAAATGTTTGCAATTTTTTGAAAGTCCTATGATAGAATTCAGAAACCAACACCTTTATCCACATCTAAAACTAATTTTTCCCAAAATTGTAACATAACACCTTCATCCACTTGTGTCTTCAATTGTTTTTCAAAACTATTTAAACTCAAATTCAGTTGTGCGTTATAACGATATATTCGTTCCCGTTTAAATCAATTGTGAGACAGCCTTAAATCCGCATGCGTTGCACGACGGTCGTAGCCAAGCAAACACGTAACTGATGTGTCTAATATAATTGTTAGATACAACGCATTGGTTACTTGCGTGGCAAGCCTGATTCCGAAAAAGGGCGATTGCGATAGGTAATTATAGTATCCTCGCTCTTACGGTATATTAATCTGGCCTAATGCAGGAATGTGCATGGAATCTAAGACATTTTAAACGCAAAAACCACGTTCCTTTAAGGTATATCCCAAGTCATCAACGGATCCTTTTCATGAACTAGGAAATACTGAGGATCAATTCTATCGTCATGGAGACGGTAGAATACGTTTCAAGCAAATGCGTTACGAATAGTCAGTCACCTACTGGAGTGAAGGAGAAAGATTCTAGAGTAGTATCAATGTTCACTAAAACCTCCAACTGTTCCAATACACATAAGAGCACTGTTACAGTAGATCTGTTAAGGTCGCAAAGACCAAAGGCACCAATGCCATGACCCGTCTCAATAATCGTAGTAATAATAATGACGCAGCTACATGGCTTTAAATCTTAACTGACTCATTTCATGCTTGAAAAAAAGCCGTATTTTATAGTGATTCAAATTTCAAGAACTAATGGAGAAATATATGTTTGCAGCGTGTTCCAATAGTTTTCAAAATGCCAGTAAGGCCGTTACATTAATACAAGTGTTGTTACCTGTGATCGTGTGTATCTATAATTTTATTGTGGTCGCCATGAAAGTTATTGAATGGAACAATAGAAGACTTATTTACTAGTTGTTGACAATTATCAGATACTTTGGGTAGTGACAGGAACAGGAAACACAAATTTGCTGTTGGATTAGAAGATGGCAAAGTGAAAATGAAGACGTTGCCTTAAAAACAAAAAAGGACCTGGTCATCCACTTCAATGCTAAAAATAAAAACGCGGCGTTAAATTTTGTGGACAACAATCCGAAAGCTACATTTTGCCATGTAGTGGAACAAGTAGGATTGGAATGTGTTCCTAGAACGGCAGGCAGATTTTTAAAGAACGTACATTTCAGGCGTCCGGCAAAGAAAGTGGAATTTCTGCCACGTTGTTCAGTATTGTCATTCGGTATGTTCGCTGAACATTCAGTATGTTCAGCAACGGTTACATTTTGTAAGTGAAGACTCAAATCGTAACTGGAATACAGTCATCTCCACGAATGAAAAAGTTTTTTTCGTTTTTACCTCACAGGCCACAGGAATGTTTCGATTAAAAAAAAAGTTATTCCTGTACGTCGAATAAGCCTAGGATGCTGGAGGTGAATGTTGGCTGCGGGTCCAGGAGAACTCGTTCCTATAAATATTAGAATGAATGTAGCAGAGTACATCGCGATTTTAGAAGATGTACCCATACCTAGTGTTCGAGTATTATATCCTCCACCTTCTCCTATTATCCTGGTACAAGACAACTCGGCGGTTCATACTTCAAGAGTCGTATTCCGCTGGTTTGGTAATCATCTTGAAATCGAGTTTCTTCGTTTTTCCTGAAAATTGGCAGATCTAAACCCAATTCAAAATTTATGAGGTATAATGGGGAGCAGGAAGATATCGAACAAAGATAACCTCCACAACCATGTTAGCAGGATTTGGGAGACCGACTAGTGAAAGTCTTGTGGCGTCGATGCCCAGTAGGCTCCAAGAAGCCATTACAAACGATGGATATTGGACCTCCTATTGATTTTCTCTATGTTAATTTGAATACATTTTTACTTCTACATATTGTACTTTGCTGTAGGTATTTCCTTATATATATTATGTTACGTTTGATATTAATTTTAAGAATTTTGTTAAGTTCACGTATATTTGAATATATTTTTTGTTATTGTTATTTTCCTTTTTTAAGTATTTTATATGTTTTATGTTACATTTGAAGTTAATTTTAATTTAGGTTTCACGAATAAATTGCTTTCGTTTGATATACTTGTGCTTACTACTATTATAATTTCTTATAACTCATTGTCAGTACACATATCTTTGTAGATTTAACGTTTTGGAAACAAAAGAAACTTATTGCAAAAATACTTTATCACTTGAGAGGCTCACCATTAACGGTGAACATCTAAAAAAATGTTTAATATTTAAAAGAAATGAATTTGAAGTATGACAAAATAAGCGTGCTTCAAAAGCTTCATATAACATCGAACTATTTCAAATGTAAATGAAAATTATTTAAATGCTGTTTATGTGTACCATTAGAAATAACACATTTTTATATAGCGGAGCAAAATGATCTATTACTGCTAAACGTAACAATGTTAATAGTAATAACACAACTTAATTCTACTACTACAAGGTATGTGAAGACATCAAGACATCATTCGTAAATATACAAAGAAAGTAATGCCAAAAGTTTCCTTTCCTAAACAGATAGGCGTTAAGCATGTGGTAATTATCTATTCAATTATTCCTTAAACAATTCCAGTTTACCTAAAATTCTCTATTTAGCAGTAATTAAAACCATGAATATTAAATGCAAACCTAATGTTTGTCTAAATCCCTGTTTTATTATGCGGTCTATTCACTTATCTAGTTATATTTGTATTTACCCATACATCAAGAATAAACTAGAAGATAGAGCTGGTAATTACAAAATATCTCACAAAGATGAGATACACGTCACTACATTCACATATCTCTTTATTTACTGGCAAACACCGCGGTTATTAAACTCTGTTATTGCACCTCTAACCGTGTTAAATGCATTTCTACTGTTCCTATTGACATTGTCCTTCATGGTTCACCGTCGCATCTAGGTATGTTTGATGCTTGGGAAATAATCCATTATACGAGAGCCCAGCTTTTAACGTGCTTCCATTGTTTAGTCGTTCCAGTGTCCGTGTAACGATTCATAATAGGATATAATACGAAATCAATGGTGTAAGTTTTATTAACGTACATTAATCACTTGAGTGCTAATAATTACCTAGATGTTCAATTATTAAACATTTGTTAACACGTAACTAAGGAAATTACCTCTATAACAATGCAGTTTTTGACTTGAAATACATATTCTGCAAATGCATATTCGAAATATATGCTTCTTGCTGCTTCTTGAAGATCAATGATATAATTGTTCATAAAATAACCCAAATAATCATGCTTCGAATTTTACCATTAGTTTACGAAACATATTGCATAACTGTAAGAGGGATCCCTTTTAAGTTTCTACAACAAAACTGAAAAAGGACATTTTGGCACAAATCGTTCTATTGATCTTCAAAATATTCGCCATTAAGATTTATACACTTTTGTATGAATTCGATGCAATTCTCGAAACATTTTTTCCACTCTGAAGGTGGTTTTTCCAAAGCATGGTTTTTGAAGGCGTTGACAGTTTCTTGAGGTGATACAAATTACTGTCCATGCATTTTTTAGGTTAACATTCGGGTATAAAATTAAGTTGTTAGGCTAGGATAAATCGGCTAAATATGGGTAATGAGACATTAATGTGATGCTGTTCTCCTTCAAATAATCAATAGTTTAACGATCCGTGTGAGAGCTGGTATTGTCCTGAAGTAGGATGATGCGACGTTGTCGATTGTTTCTCCTGATTTCACGCTCGTACGTGTTATTCAAATTTCTTCACCTGTTACAGCATTTTGAATGTAATCTGTCGAATTTCTTGACCATTCCCTTACATCACTTGACACGAGCCATTTTTGGTGGTTGGATCAAATTATGCGGAATTCGTCGAGATCAGATCCTTTCTCCGCCTAAAACTTCATGCAATATCGAATATACGCAATCCTCGATTTGCCTAACGCGATTGGTAGACTATCAATATTATTGTGCAATAGTACTGCACAAAAAATTGGAAGATTTATCATATACGTGCAACGATATTGTACAATCATTTCAATAATCCACAAACTGCCAATATTCTTGTACAATACGAACAATTGCACAATGATATTGACAGTGTAGGGGCCGCTTAAGGATGTCATTATCTCACAGTAAGTAGCATGATGATCCTCTTCAATCATCTTGCGCGCAGCATCAATGTTTTTTGGAAAGAAGCCGATTTTGATCCACCACGAAATTCATTACTGGCGGAAGCACGACTACGATGATACTTTTCAAACCAGCTGTTTTTTCTGATGATGCTTCATTACCAAAAATTGAACAAAACCCTTTACTAAAACCTCTCGAAATTAATTTATTGTTTCGTCAGAGAATAACACTAAAATAAAACTATACGGCATACAGGGACGTCCAAAAGGAACCGCCCAAACCCAGATGCGGCCACGGGCAAGACTCAAGTGTCGATAATGAAAGGAATCACTAAGCCCTTAGAGAACTAGAAAGAGATTTCCAAGAAAAGTGTGAATTGTTCTGTAGTTAATACAGATATTCCGTCAAAATTAGAACAATGTCTCGTAAACGGTCAGTTAACGCTGATTTACTACTGCCAGGTAGATGGTTGCAATCGTTTCTATACCCAATCCATTTTCTGACATTTCTGAGTATTGTGACGTTTGTCTCAGATAGATTGCTTCGCATTGTGAGCAAGGAATGGAATGCACCACGCACAATTTTGATAAAAGTGGTATGAGGCCTTTGCATTTAGAAAGTAATCTATTTACGGTGTTTAAGATGTATTCGGCCAAGTCTTCAAAAAAGTAAAAATTAGCAAGGATATAGGTAGAATAAATGGAAATCGGTAATACTTCATCCCGGGGGATGAAGGAGGTGTCTCATCCGTAGCAGTAGAACTGACGCAGTCATTGTTATACAGGATCTGATAAACCAAACCCGGCAAGTAGCCAATATTTACGAAACAAACAGTAAGTTTCTTTCAAATTATTACTGTGAAATAGTGAATGGAATATTGTCTAAATTCTATTCCTAAATGCTTCAAGAGTATTTTTTTTTTGCTAAAAGGTTGACTAGAATGAAAGCTAATGTATCTACCAGAGTACGTTTGTTTGTTGTGCCAATCTAGAAGGATGGTCTGGTTTGTTGTTTTTGGCATCCCTTCCTAAATATGCTTGTGACATAAACCTAATTAGTTCTCCAGTGTTTTGGCGATTTCTCTCATTATTGGCACTCTTGATCGTGTCTCCATTTGTGTTTGGACGTGCTTGCATGTCATCTAGTTCCTCTTGTATGTAGTGACCTTTAAGTTTGCAACTGTTCTACATAACCTCCCGATTCAGTTGTTCACGCGCTTTTGCCGCGCTCTTTATACATGTTGAGACGTACATTTGTTTTAATTGTTTTGGAATTGTTTTATAAAGCTTTTAAATTGTTGTTAAAGTGTCGAAATGTAATAGATTTTATTGTTTAGGTTTCTCTTTTCTTATCAACTGACACTCACTTGTAAGTGATTTTGTAGTATGTATTGTAATCTTGTCTCTAATTGTAGTGATATTTTCTAATGAAGCAATAAATTAATTGCGAAAGTTCCGAATCTGAACAATTGAGTGATTATTTTATTTTTGTCTGCCTGTCCCACCGTGGACCTAACCCATATAGCCGTACTTCTTCTTAACTGTGCTGTCACTGCTCTATTAATAACAAATGTAAAAGTTTACGAAAATTATAATATCAAATCTCAATAGTGCCATGTAAAAAGAAACTATCAATATATCTTGATGCTGTTGCTTTATGTCGAATAACAGGCATGTTTCATCACTTATTAATTTTTATATTTCACAGGAGGCAGATGCACATACTGCTAGACCGTAATAAATAAAGTATGCTAAACTGGAATTTTAAATAATTTATTATAGTTTCAACTACAGTATTGTTTCACTACACTGTGGCTTCAATACAATATTCTAACGGAAACTATAACTCAGCTAACGAAGATAGTCTTCGTTAATCCAAACACAAATTCCTATAAGGTTCCATGAAAAAATATTTAATCCGTTGGTGCTAAATTTTGAATTCTTATGACATCTTTTCGTATCTGATTGGCACCGCAACGTATCAAAACATTTTATTTAAATTAATTTTGCTGAGTTACAAACAACTGCCTATTTCTGTGCCAGTCGGCGGTTATTTCCCATCTTGATGAGGAACTACTGCGAATCGATGCAAACAAGATATCGACATAAATCTTCGTTAGCCAAAATTTATTTCTTAGCCAAGGTACCACTGTATTCGAATCTTTCAGTATATCATACTTTAATTATTGCATTGTGGAGTTTCAACAATTATCTCTCTTATATTAATTCTCCGTAGTGTATTACATAAACCTCTAGAATACTTGTACCTTATTAGAAGCAACTTGATTGCATCTCGAACATATCAGACTAGCTTTTCAAGAACTAGAAAATGTTTAGACGTTTTATAAACTGAATCATCTAACTATAATACATAGGAATTAATAGCTTGGGATAACTTGCTAGCAGCGTTTTATTGTGTTGTTAGTTTAAACGAACTGCAGAAGGTTCGCTTTTGCATCCAATCTTCTATTCTATTGGCGGCTATTGTATAGGAATACTTACGATTGTTTACTATTGAGAAATATGAGTTTTGCTTGTAGTATATTCATATGTAGATCCATTTACTCTTATTTAGTTGTTTTATTGCTGCTACAGTTGCTACAAAAGAAACTTTTTACTATAGTAAATGAAAACAAGTAGAATATCATTCGCATTTGTATATCACTCCAACATGTCAGTCAACGAAAAATGCAAAAACACTTTCATCAACTTGAACCTTAAACACAAAACGATTTAATTCAGATGCAAGAGTGTAGAATTTTAGACGACGGCGAACAACACTTCAGTGCAGCACAATAGATACTTGAAGAGCTCAGCGGAAAGTTACGAGAAAATGAATGGTAGTACGGTGCTTCCACGAATATTCAATACACTCCGAGAGTCATGAAAGAATAATGCCGTTCTAAAGGCAGAAGACGTCAGAACGATAATTTAATCGACAAGAGAAAAGTTGAATCCATTTTAAGCGTCAAATGTAGAGGGTTTCTGCTGCTTTTGAAGTAGAATAATACGGATGTGCATGATGTATGCGAACATATGGAAACGTTCTGCATGTGTAAGATTCGTCTTTGCTAGTATGGAGCATGTTCGTGAAAAAATGTTTGGTTTTGACTAACGCGTAGAGATCTAAAGAAACTAATAGTTTCGCGGTGTATTGAAACAGAAGGTTCTATCTTACAAAACTCTTTAATGAAATAAACTACCGGTTTCAAGCTACAAAGGTGCCCATCATCAGGCAAGCTGAAAAAAAAGCCAATCCATAAAAAAATAAAAAATAGAAATTTTAATTTTTTTAAAAAATCATTAAGTAATTTTTATATGTATATACATTGTACGTAATAAATTAATTTGTAAAATACTACAGTGTAACACACCATAAGGCGTAAGAAGTTTTTTATGAAAATGTCTAGTCAAATAGTTCGTTATAAAAAAATATGAATATTTTATACATTAATACAGTTATTGTAAATCAGGTAAACACAAAACATTTTAAAACAGATACCGGTAATACAAAAAAGTTTAAAGGAGTGAACGTTGAATAATTTATTCTCGTTGTATCTTAACAAAATGTATTTTAAATAATTTAAAAAATCTGTCGGTGAAGAGATAAAGTAATAAACATGTATGTGAAAAAAACTTCATATTACAAACGACTAAGGGATGAATAAGACTTCAAATGTAGCATAAGAATCAAAGTGTATGAGAAGGGCCTCTGTTTGGAAACTACTGACGTAAAATCTCTAGACCTTCCAGATCACGTAAAATAACAAAATTTAACGCTAAAGCATTGAAATGATGATTAGTGTATTTTAGGTGGTTAGCGAAATGAGAGAAGCCTAATGCATTGGATTGTAATTATCTCAGGTGTTCTTTAATACGTGCGTCCGGTGCGGTACGTCCTACCAACATAGTCACATTGGCACGAGTTTGTAAACTCCATCGTTCTTCATACCACATCTTTATTATTCCACAATACATTTCGGAGAGGATGTAATGTTCTGAACGAAGTTTGGAAATATAATGTTTATCAACATTAGTTGGTAAAATTGTTTCATCCAAATAAATCATTCTATCCAACTTTCTTCTTTGAATTTTATTAAGGAATTTAGCAATTAAGCTAGGATCATAATGGTTCATGATAGCTATCTGCTTGATGACACCTAACTCTTTATTAAAAGCTTCTATAAAAAATGATAAATTAGCTAGTCTATGCAACAAAAATTACAAAATGAATAAAGTTTTTGGTTTCAAGAATGGTTAGAATATTCATCCTGTGTTGTCAACAGGATTGATAGTAGTTAAGTCTAAAAAGCTAATACAGCATGGATTATTTAAACTAGCGGTAATTATCAATTAGAAACGTAACGATCGAGAAAAGGCAAAACAAGTAAGACTTCCACATAACTAGCACCATTCGAAGCTATAGCATTCTACGAGAGATTATGTACACTACATGTAATTGAACTAGTGAGTCGGTAAACAGTGGAAGTACAAAAATACAATATTTAGGAAAATAAAGAAAACTTTTCAGCTAACAATTTTAGAACTTTGAAAAATACTCCAAAGTCGTAATATTGTTTATACTTTAGTACCTGTAACGTCAAATTTGACTTCTACAAGAGATATTGCTAAATAGGTAGATAATTAGACTTGTATGGTTTCTTGAAAACAACTTGGTGTTAGTTGAAATGTCTTTCGGGTGATGTCGTGTAGTTAATGTTTTACTTGACGTTTCGCTGACTATCCTGTCAGCTTCTTCAGAAGATTTCTAAAGACTGCTGTTGTTGTCTTTTGCTGTTCGTTATATATCCTACTTTTGTTCCGCTTTGCTGATCCATAACCGTTCCGTTCCGCTGAATCGCGTCGTTCGTTGTATGACGACTCCGTAGTGCTAACCTCCACGTGTTGCTGATCCTGTATCCATCTTCGCAATTGAAGTTGTTGGTGTTCTTCATTATTTCTATGGATTCGCGTATTATCCTCGGGTAGTAGTGGCTGGTCCTGACTAATACCTTGACGTCGCTGTAGCTTATGCGGTGGTCTCCTTGTTGGTGCAGGTGTTCTGCTACTGCAGATTTTTCAATATGCCTAAGGCGTGCGTCTCTCTCGTGCTCTTTCACTCTGCACTGAATACTCCGTCCTGTTTGACCGATGTAGCTTTTTCCACATTGGCATTTCAGTTCGTATATGCCTTTTGCTCGTAGTTTTGGTAACACGTCCTTATTTGGAGGGAGTAGCTGGTCGATTTTGGTCACCGTGTTGAAACGTGTGGCGATGTTTTTCTCCCCTAGGGTCTTTGTTAGCCTGTCGGTGACTCCGGCTATGTATGGAAGGTACGCGTATCCTGCTGGTTGTTGTTG
>CACRWH010006597.1:0-13992 GCA_902655005.2 Marronus borbonicus | reverse complement strand
CCTTTGTCTGCATATTTCCGCTTTTTTTATTTGTACCTTATTGTTGATTTGCTGAACGGTGTATGCGAGAAAATGATGGCGGAAGTTGTACCAAAAAGGTGGTATTTACACATTATTTTCAGTTAATATCTTGGAGAGAATTAAAAAACTGCGATATTTCGTTGCAGCGCTCTACTTATTTAAACGAAAAGCTTCCCCCTGCATACTTTCATATTTCACTTACCGAAGAAGAATGCATTTTAGGTATGGAAACACGTTTACAAAAATTTCTACAGGGGTCTGTTTACCAAAGACTGAAAGAATATACAGTGAGTTCCATTCCAAAACAAATTTAAAGGACATAGATTAAACTTCACAAGTATCTTGTTAGCCACCTTGTAGAACTTGGTTGATAAGAGTTTTAAAGATACTGCTGATAACTCTAATAATTACTCAATCGAATAAGATTTGAATAACTACTCTAGCAAGTAAGGTGTTTAATGTAACTGGGCTTTGAAGTAACATACAAGTTTTGTTAAATTTACAAATTATCCAAATCAAAAACTATTCAACTATCAATAACACTTGATTTCCGCGTTGTTGTTGCAGCTTCTGCCGGCGTTTCGTCCTCACTTTTATGTGATATCTTTAGGACTGTTACTGCATACTGACTGTGGAAGGGGCTTATTACTTATTGTCGCACGACAAACCCGAAATTTCCCGATTTTCTAATTCCTAAATCATTCCAGAAGTCTAA
Source organism: Marronus borbonicus (assembly GCA_902655005.2). Lineage (NCBI taxonomy): Eukaryota > Metazoa > Arthropoda > Insecta > Coleoptera > Scarabaeidae > Marronus > Marronus borbonicus. The sequence goes on along the minus strand of CACRWH010006597.1, from coordinate 13,256 downwards.
TGTCACGCACTGCCATAAATCTTTGTTTTACGTCTAAACTTATCCCTGCCGAAGACAGGCATCATTACTGGCATAGAGTCTCCTTTGTCGGTCATCTGAAACCGCAGATTCCATTCGCTTTGAAACATTCAAAATCCTTGCACGTGCCAAAACCTCCGAAATCAAACTTTCTTAAGTCAGAAACTCGGGCTTTAAGAAACCTGAAGTCCTGCCCTAAGATTATGCAATTATGGGATTTTCTCTATCTCCTGTCGTCGTTAATATCATTATGGAAGCGTTCGCACAACAAGCCCTATTATCTTACAATCTATAAGTATTGGTACAGGTATGTTGATGGCACCTTTATCTTTAAACAATTTCCTATCGTTTCTGAATTCCCAACACGATTCCATGTGCTACACTATAGAGGTCGAATCAAACGCTTGCCTTCCTTTCCTAGATGTTCTCGTACATCGCTGTCGTGACGGTGCGCTGGGACATTCTATTTACCGATAACCCACGCATACAGTTATACATTTCAATGGCTTCCCGCATCATCATCCAGCCCAAAAACGCGGTGTTATCAATTCTCTTATCCAAACAGCCATATCTAGATATCAGTCAAATTCGCTTCCCCAATAACTGAACTACACTGTTATACTAGGAAAAATATTCAGTCTATTATTAACCCTGAAATCCTGCAATCGGTGACAACTTGAATGTAAGGTAGATACACTTGCTTAGAGATGAGGAAAGTTGCTGTGGTGAAGGGTTGACGTCTTCACCACAGCAACTTTCCTCGTCTCTAAGCAAGTGTATCTACCTTACATTCAAGGTGTCACCGATTGCATCAGCAATATCCTCTTCAGGAACAATATAAAAACCATCTCTAAACCCAATTTCGAACTCTCAGACTACTTTCCTATCAAAGACTGTAATCGTCTGGAAGCCCCTAGTGCCTACGAGATTCCATGTTCATGCGGTAGTGTGTACATCGGTAGACTAGAAACAGTCTATAAAATCCAATTTAACTCTACTCGCATCTTGTTTGGTAACCCTCACTATCATGGTAAAAAAATTCCTCAGTCTATAGAAATTTTCTATCATTCCAACAATTTAAATCGCAACGATGACTACCCTTTACATCGTATCTGGAAATTCCGAATGGTTAAACCTCCTAGCAGTCGCCATGGCTCATTGATCCATAACTGCTATTGACTCATAACGAGCCCTATATAAGCCCCTCCGGAACGAATAGTCCCCAGTCAGTGTAGAGTAACAACCTTGAAGATGTCCTATAAGTATGATGACGAAACGTCGGCAGAAACTATAACAACGACGAGGTTCTAGACCGAAAGCTAAGAATATACTAAGCTAGATACTTCTAGGGCACTTTTAAGAAAGTTGAACTGAATTGAAGAGAGACGTCGAGGGACGCAGTAATATACAGTATATTCCGCTTAAGAAACCAAACAGTCTGTTAAATTATGTAAAATCCATCTCAAATAACCTTTATTTGAAAAGCACTTTTCCTTAAATGGCTCAGGAAATGAATCCATACATGATAGCTGATTGTTTGTGATCGAGGTGGGAACATATGACTCCGCTTATTCTAAGTTTTTGTTAAGATTTTTAAAAGACAATTCTATCAATTTTTCTTTTTTACATAATCTGCAATTATTATCCAGCTTTCGATAAATCACAGTACTTCTTTTCTGTTTAAAATTTTGACTATTAATGGCTAACATTCATGTTTGTATTTGCGGGTCAAAAAGTTCAATATAAACATTCAAATACTTCAGTTGCGATATTATTTTGCACGAGCAGATTTTTTTACATTAACCGGTTTTGTGTTACGATATGAATATTTAAACAATTACGCAAGCATTTTTATATGGCTCACAGTAGAAGAACGGTTCTAAATATGGTTTAAGTTTACCATTCTCTGTAGGTATCTACTGTGATTGGAGGAACTCATATCCTTGGCATGAATTGTTTGTTTGATGAAGTGGTGTATTTTTATAGATATTCTTTGACGATGTTTTTAGGAATGAGATCACAGCATTGATGTAACCAATACAAAAGAGGAAATAGTAGTAGAATAACTGTTCGGTGGTCCATTAGCGAAAGAACACAGTTTTTAGGAGTTTCTACATATATATGTTCCAACCTTCTAGAATTGTAAAATTGCGCCCACTATAATGTTAATGGCGGGACTCTGGAGGATTTTGTCATATAATAGACCTCAGTATATACAGGCTGACCAATAAGTTGCGAAATAGGTAACTACTTTGTTATTTTAAATCGCATTCTTTACATAACATGGGCTCCATGTGTGTTTTTAACAGATTTCGAAATACTTTAAATTAGATTAAATTTAGATACATTTATGTTCTTGTCGGAATCTGAAATGCAAATACATTCTAGCCTCAGTTTTTATTTGATTAAATTGCATACTTGTTTCTATCTAGACGCAACAGTTAGAATATCTTCGAAATATACAGGGTGTTTAGTATTGAACAACAGACTTTATCAAATTTAAACAACACAAGCGTTGTTTTCTTAAGTATCACCATCTATTTCATCTCTATCCACGGTATATCCCAATGTTTTCGTATGATAACGCATATGTGTGACATTGAAAGTAAAACAGATATTTATAGTTAAGAGTCCTGCATTTCGGTATTGCATTCAGGCACTTTACCATGACCACAGTAAACAGTAAACATACAATATACTGACATTAACTATCTTAGACTGTTGATTAAGTAAAGGAGGAAAGAGAGGCATTATTTATGTATTAGGAAAAAGTGAAAGAAATTGTGTATTTTAGCTGGAAGCATGTATAAGTGGCCCAACCAGACTAACGTTGTCCGCAAACGAAACATTCAAGCTAGGAAGTAATGATACTGAAAACATTATTATATAGATGTAGAAAATAAAAAGAACAATTATAATGTTAATGCAGTGAAAAAAGCTTTTTTAAGTACTTCCTTTAGTAAGCAGCTACTAAGGCTTAAAATTTTTAATCAACAGTTAAGAAAAGCAATGGGTTGTTTACTATTTTCATGGTAACCAAACTAAATACTAACAGTAGAAAGAGCTTGAGTATATCCAAATGCAGGATTTTCGTTTGACTCTAAATATTTTTTATAAATTTATTATACGTTTCTGGTGCTTGAATTGGTAAAGTTTGGTATTCAATAACTTAATAAAATGTTGCTATTCTTAAACTCGAAAAATAATCACGGTATGTTTTGAAAATCAAGATGAAATTTTGTGTGGAAATAGACTTTTTGATCCATTATGTATTCACAAAAATTAGTGTAATTTCAATGTAAATTATAGATCTTTTTTAGGGGCGCTTCCATCTTAAAATGGGTCACACTGTATAACACTAAGAAGTGTTTTTGCATATTTTGCACTAAATATTCATTAAATTAAATGTATTCACGTAGCACACAAATGTTATTAGACAAAATGTTTACTGTTTAAGGGATTCTGTTGTTATAGCAGGTTTAACAGCTTTATACCCCGTTGCGGGTATATTAGATGTATAGATCATTATTTCATTAATTTTACTTGTTTTAGTTTTATTATTTGCCTTTATTTGACTCATTGACAAAAAAATTCGATTTCTTGGAAAGATTCTGATTTAAAATTTGGAGTTTATGAATTCTAAAACACCAATCGGTACTTAGAACTTTACCAAAAATAAAACTAAATTGTATACGTTTCAAATCGTATTCACTTATTGTAATAACATTTAGCATAATCTGCAATGTCATCGTTGTTTGCTTACTTTGTGGATACTTGGTGACTAGACGATTTCCAAAACTTTTACTTACTTTTTCTTCTTACATATTTAAGTGTATATTTAACGGTAATTGCATTTGATTTTAAAGGAAAACGGACATACTCAGCTTCTTTTAATAGTAATTACGTTTGCAGAGGTGACTGCATATGCTAACGATATGTTTGCTTCATTAGGTAAGTCACTTTCGCCATGGCTTTTTCCCGTTATCATGTCTAAGGTGACGGTTCCATTTAATAAACTTCCGACGAATTCTTCTCTTCTGATGTTTCTCGTTTGCTTGTGTATATGTACGTTTGAAGTTGAAATTCTCAAACGTTCGCTTTCGCTGGTGTCTCCGGATATTATCTGTTATATGGGTTCTTTTTCTAAACGGAACTCTATATATAAATTAATAATGAGTGAGACTGGCGAGGGGTCAACGTAACGTCTTCAGAACACTTGCACCGTTGCCAAATTATTGTGTGATCAACAAAACAGATGCATACAAACGCACACCACGAAAATATATGTACCCAACAGCACATTGCCAACCAGAACATGTGTAATACATTCTAAAATATGTCATGTGAATGCACTCTTCTGATATGTACGTACTATTGTATAGTTAATCGAATCGTATATTTATGAAACCGACGTTCTAATCGTAATTTATTTTTTACAGTTTTGCGTTAGCATATCGTATTATGCAATTACACTTTTGATTGACACGTTTGTTGGTGACGTGAGTGAAGTGCATCAATTATTCAACAGTGGATAAATGAACAAATTAACTAATTGAAAATTCATTTTGAGTTTGCATGTTACCTTTACAGTTCGTTGTTTGTCATTTGAAATGTGTTTTAGGTTTATTATAGCAATTTGGCGAATTGCGTACTATTCAATACGGATTCCACTTTTTTCTGTTTTTGGAAGTAGTAATATTCGTTTAAGGATTCTTTGTATCTGCGAATATGTTATGCTTATTGAGCGTACGGCGTCTCGTTGTAGACGATATTAAAATTAATTCAATTTTAATTAGCCATTCTCATGTATACCGACACGATAACAGCAGGACGACAATACCGGTGGCCATCAAATCTCATAATAAATAAAAGGGAATCCTACCGACATTTCGGCTGTTGTCGATCTCTCTTTCATTATTTCACCTAATAACCTCAAGCAGATCACTTGTTATATCATTAAAAATGACTATGTTTAAATATGATGTTATAACATTAATATAGTTAGTGTCTTGGGGATAAAACCAGTGAAAATATTAAAAATAAAATACTCGGTATTGAAATCGGTGGACGACTGGTTGGTAAATGTGAATGGTGTCTCTGCTTCTCTGCTAGGCTACATAAATGCCTTCCCATGACGCAAGTTCGAATTATTTCTTGTTCGGCACAATGGGTAGCATGTATTTTTGGAGTATTTACCAGCCAATCGGTGTGTTCTGGTGTCCAGATGGGAGTAACCTTGTCGTACCTACCCAGAATATTAATATTGCTTCTGCAATCAATAACGAATCGACACTTATATCGATAGTAAATATTTCTGCTTCAAAGGCTGTTGCATACACCCCAGACCACATATCCTTCAAATTAAAGGTTTGCGACAGTATATTTCTGTGTGCCTTCTGGAACCATCGGTGTAAAGGCTATTGTTAGCTTTAACCAAGGAGTCGCAATTACTACTCCAACACTTCCTATCGGGGTAAGATACATCGTTGTAGCACACTGTATGTCCAATGGCATAGATAGAATCTCGTTATCAAGTACCTTGTTAAGGCATAACATCCACAAGAATTTCAAGACCCAGTCTAGGTGTGGTACTTAACACAAGAGTAATCGCCAGGTTGGCTATTCTTTACAACGAAGTAACTTTAGCATTCGCTACAATCTGTGAGGCTTTCTTCCACCAGATAACAGCGTCGTACGTGATCATAGGACGACTCGCTGTTACATACAGCAAATATATTCTCTTGGACATATTTCCCTAGTCTTACAACCTACCTCACGTCCAGAGAGACATTTTAGCTTTGTGGAATAGTTCATCCAAATGAGGATTCCAGGATAGTGTTTTGTCAAGAAATGCTCTATATTTTACTGCCTTAGCTAAGTGTAATTGCTCACCTAGAAATGTTGGAAGTGTTAGCCTTCCAGCTTCCTTTTTCTTGTAAATGGAACAATCACGATTTTGTGCGGGTTGATTGTAAGCTCTTTGTATTTGTTAATTGTAAACTTTGGGAACATGTAGATCACATATAAGGTATGTACTATGCATTTCTTTCTCTGTGGAAAAGCACTCTAAGTGGGTGAAATGAATTTCTAAATATTGGAATTTCTTTCTTCTGCCTATGCTTATAAAACTAACGGTAAGAAGTAGAGAAAAACCATTTTTGTTTTAAAACTTTCTTTTACCCGAAGTGGAGAGTTTAAATAATGCCTAGAATAATAATTTTCGTATCCAGTGCAGATGCAACTTGTTTTGTAGTAATGTAAAACTTGTTTTTAATTACATTTACGGTATCGATTTCATTAGATTAGATGTTTGTTACCAAAAAGATGTAAGTAATCGAAGAAACATTCGACGGGTGTAAAAAATGTTTTTGTAAAAAAGATAAAGGAGTGGCCTTGTACAATGGCCTTCACCTCGGAAAGTCCGAGGAGGTCTCTTGAATAACAACCCCGACCTTGATCTTGAAAGGAGTGATATTGTAGAATGGTTTTGACTTCGGAGAGTCCTAGGAGGTAGCTTGAAGAATGACCTCGACCTCGACCTTTGACCTTGAAACGTCCACACCGATTTTAGAACTTCCTCATTGGCCTTGATCTATGCAGAAGCATGGTGAAGGTCAATGAGGAGGTTAGAAAATCGGTTGAGATCCTCTACTGATATTAGTTGGTTGCAGACCTGTAGTGTTGAAAATGGTCGCCATAAATATTATAAATGTAATTTGTTTGCTGATGGTTGGTCGGCCCCAAAATATCATGAGGCTTGGTATAAAAGCGGATACGTTGATCAAAGACTGAATGTCCTTCTCGTTGTGGTAACCATGCTATTATACAATCTGTATGGTGTTACAAATTCCTATGTTTTCAACATTTTTTTCAGGAGTTTCATCACCATGCAGAATAATCCATTGTATGTTTAAATATATAAAAAAAATATATTCGTAGGTATTTTAACGTATAATGATAACATTGATGAATCTGATATATTATTATAAACTCAAATGCAAATTTATAATATTGTTATCAATAATTTTGTTAGTTTTTAAAATTAATTTCAACACTGTAGCTACAGGTCTGTTACACAATCAATCAATCTCTATTACCTACTATTAATCCCAAATGTGTTTACCTGTCGAAAAAGATATATGTAGAAATGTTGATATGTTTAACCTTTATCTCATGCTTGCTTCATAAAACTGATTCAAACAAACAATTATTGTCTTAAAACTTTTTCTCTGTCTCTTATTGTTAGCGAGTTATGTCCATAGGCTGAATAGAAAATTTCCAATTGACAAAAATGAATTCATTAGTACAAGTGTAGTACATACCTACATGTGATCTACAATTGCTAAAGTTTCATAATTTTTTGAATTGCCGGGTTCGAGATCGTCTGCACTCCAGTCCCAAGCGCACGCACTAATAGAGTGGTAATCACGGAACTTATCTTTAAATATCAAAAACTTTGACGTTTGAAAAAACAAAGCTATTGACTTACTACGAAAAGACTTAAACCGATTGTTCGTTGCCTATAGGGTCTTGTAGTAGTTGGCAATTTTCGGACATGGGAAAAAGGAGGCTGACGCATGGCGAGCGAGCTCATAGCTCGATCGAGTATCATCGATTGACTATAGAGCACTCGAACGTATTGTATATCTGAATAAAATTAATTTTAATTCAAGAATTTTAATTTAAGAAGATTGGAAAGTCTCTTAGATTTTCAGTGGATTTTTTTTCCAAAATAAAATTTCATTTTAGAGAAAACATTAGAATACATGTGCCTGTTGTCGTGGGCGTATTATATCAACAGAACCTGTGTCTTAGGTCTGAATACCCTTTGTAGAGAAACGAGAAAGAATACAACAGACAAGAAAAGAAATAGCTGAAAGCTACTGCTATTCGAAGGAACAAAATCCAGTAATATCCTCTCAAAATAGTTTTTCACTTACTGAGCTGAATGAAAGTACAAGGTATAGATTGAAAAGGGTAGAGAAAAAAGAGAAAAAAAAAGAAGGTAGGTGCTGATTTCCTGCTAGGTGCGGGTTCATGCCGTGTTAGTCTTTACATGTAGTAAATAGAAGGTTTGGCGGGATTATGTCCTGACCTGCTCTCGCTAACCTACTTTCAGTCAGTGCGGCGGTACTGAAGGAGGGATTATTTTTTGTGTTCAAATTTGCCCTTTCTCGCATAATCGCTAAGCAAGCAACGTTTTCAAGTTGATTGATTGTAGAAAACAAGCTTCCTCTATATTTCATCAAAAGTGAATAACAATCTAGCCGAAGAGGTATAATATTGAAGAGATTGCTGTCGTATCGAAGATTTATGGTAGACAATTAAGGTTATTATTGATTGTTACTTATTAATATTGACTACCACTTCAGAAATCATATATTAAAGATGGTTTCAATGGTTCCAAAGTAGTGACATCAGATTTCTGGGCGACATTTCCAAATTACTAGATAAGTAGATTGCGTATTTGTAAGGGACATTTACTAATACTACTCTCCGTTTTATGTGGTACACAACAGCACCTTATATGGTAATGTATTTTTATATCCAATTGCTGGAGTAATGCCAAAAAATTCTCATACGCGATAGTTTGATAAACCTACAGAAGGCATATTTGGCATACAATTTTATCTTTTTTTGTTCATGACAACGGTCTACATTGCAAAAATCTGACATTTTTAAGGGGTTGATTTTATCCACTAAACGTGGAAATGGAAAGCGGTGTTCAATTCGATCGATGATTGACGCATTGTCATTTTCTCTTGTCGGAGAGATTTACATCAAGCGAAAAAAATTATTCTACGTCTCAACATTTATGTATTTACACGTCTTTGTCATTCCATCAAGTGAAATTAGCAATAATAATAATAATAATAATAATAATATTATTAACAATAATAATAATAACTCACCATCCTGCAAAGTTCGTTCCGTTGTTATATGTATACGAGGATCCTATAAGAAGTCTGTGGAGACAGATGGCTCTTTGTGACAAAATGTGCATTACCGATTGTAAGCACTATTCTTTGGTCGACGTTTGTCAGAATTTCGGAGATTCATCGAGTAGTTTTGTTTGGAGAGCTGTTGAAATACATATTTGTGGAATTATAAAAAAAGAGCAAAACCGGCAAGTGGTTTGGTTTCTTTTTTTTTTTGTATGGGAAAGCATGCGCAGAAATTAATACGAAGTTGGATGTGGTTTTATTATGACCATGCACTTTGGACGACTACCATCAGAAACTGTTTTAATGAATTTAGGCGTGGTCGAACATCCGTCCTTGATGAGAGCGGCCACTCATTGAGGTGAGTGCGGACGATACGTTTAATAAAGATATGATAGTAGAGCCCCGGGTGAAGATTGAACGTGTGCAAAACATCCTTCTCGAAAAATTGAGCATGAGAAGGCTATGGGCGAGACGGGTGTCGTATCCGCTGTCAGAAAAACGGAATCGCGTAATAATTTCAAAGTAATGTTTGGATACGTTCAAGCGCGATGTAAAAAGTTTCTATTGCGTTACGTGGCTGTATATGAGACATAGATGCATCTCTACACGTTAGAAATCAAACGCAAGGCGGTGAAATGGATTTTTCCCGGCAAACGTACACCTAAGAAGGCGAAGACGATTCTATCAGAACAATTAACCAAGGCATAATATCAATTATTTGGAGAGGGTAAGGATAATCACGGGACAGTTCCATGCTAATTTATTGGACAGACTCGACCCTGAACTAAATAAAAAAAGGCCTCGCCCAGTGAAAAAAAGTTCTCTATCATCATGCTAACGCCTCGGCTCACTTATTGCGATAGCAAATTTAGTCCAGCTGCGGTATGAATTGGTGTCCCATCCACCATATTCGCCAGATTTGATCCTATTACTTGGAAGGCTTAAGAAAGTTCATCACTGGAATAAGTGTATAGAGTTACAAGGAGATTATGTCGAGAAATAAATGCACTCAATGCAAAACAATTCCTCCTATACCATGACGTGAAATAGTGAAACGCAAATGTTAAGTGCACCTTGTTTGTATGTAAGAACATACGTACTTACTTACATATATACATACATTCATCTACAATACTGAGAGTTTGAATTAATTGGAGAGTGAATCGATGCGAGTGGCGCCTTTCCATTTTCCATTATGTCAGCCGTCGCACCCTGAAAATAGGGGTTCGTCGGTGGCGCTATCGCGCTTCCACATTTCGCGATAAACAAGGAACACGACACGGGAAATTCGTAGTTCGCATTACTGCAGCGAGACGGTTGCGATGATACATTCTGGCCGGCGAAATATTACTTCTTTAATATTAAATTAATTTGGTTTTATTTTGTGCACGCTATTCGCCACTTTGCGTGAAACAAACTTGCCCCTTGTTCTATAAATTCTATATGAAGTAGTACCTATACAGGATGTTCCAAGCTTCCGGGATTGTAAAATTGTGCCAAAATTTTCTTATATATTGGGTGATCAATAAGTAGCGAGTCAGGCACCTACTTTGTTATTTTGCATGGAATTCCTCGTATATTATGACGTTTCTTGTATTCCCCATATGGAAATAAACCAGTTAAAGTGTAAATATATCTACTTCGTTGAAAAAATGTGAATTCGAAATGTGAATGTATTTTACGGTCAATTTTTATCTAATTATATTGTACACTTGTCTCCATTTAGACATGGTGTTTGAACGACCTCGAAATATACAGGCTGTTTAGCATTAAACACTAAACTTTCAACTGAAACTAAATATTTATAGCTAAACTCGTGTCCTGGATTTGCATACCGTGTCAGTTTAAACGCTCTTAAACTACTGATTGCACTCAAGATACAGTTTTGCATTTGGAAATTACATCTATATGATCTCTGGTGTTAATAATGTTGTGTTGTTAGAAATGGACATATGAAACCCATATTAGATTGGTTTATTTTTAGGCGAAACAGCTAGAAACGTAATAAAATATAAGGTACATAAAATTACAGAGGTTGAAGTGGCTGGGGCACGTGTGTGCAGGAACAACAGCAATAATACATCTAATGCCGGGATGGTAGCCAGGAACTAGAAGAGCGGGTAGAAGACGTAGGTTGAAATGGCTTCGAGGTTGAAAAAGATCTAACCAGGACAGGCATTACAAAATGGGAAGAGAAGACATAATAGAGAATTCTAGGGAAGCATTTGTAGGAAAATGGAAGACGTGAAGATGGAGATTAATTCACCCAGAAGAAATGGACCTAGAAAGCTTCGAAAGAAGCTGTGTAACTCCACAAGGAGTGTTTAGCCAGTGTATAATAAAATACAGAATGTTCTATTTAAAACAACAAAGTAGATCCTTGTTTCTCTACTTATTCAGAAATATTTTTGAGATAACCTATGGTTTCGACTACATTATATGAACATTTCAAAAGCTTGGAACATCCTGCTGTATATTCTGCGCTTTTGAAAATTCTGGAATTTTTAAATTGTTGGTAATACAGAGAGGATGCCTTGAATGAAGGTATCTATTTTTTTTATCATTGATACCCATAAATATTTGTATTGACGTTTTCGTACTCTACATAATATACTCTATATGTAATATAAACAAATTCATACAAAGTTTACCTTTTGGCCTATTCGGAGCCTTCCATGATCGATTCCGAAGTTTTGTATTTGCCTCAAAAAGGAAATGACGTTAATTGGGTATTTACTCAAATACGCATTATTTCAATTAATGTAAGCAATTTCAAACTAGCGTAAAATTGTTTTAAAGCGTGGCAAGGTTACTTAGAACATTGTTGTCGCTTTAGTAGTAAATTAAATTAACATTCGTTCTTAATTGAAATGGAATGTATATGTACACGTTGATTTCAAGCGTCTCACGTTCATGTAATAATCATATATTCCCTTTTATTGATTTATTCCTTTGCTTCGAACGTAAGCGAATTTTTGCATGCAGAATGCTAAATATCCTTGTACAGTGGAAGAATGCGTCAAGGAACTAGCACGTATTGAAAACCAGTGCAGCAAGAGACGTGCTACTTTACGTCCTGGATATTGAAATAAAATCTAAATGTCGAACTTGGCTGCAATTTGTAGCGAGTGCGCGCGTGTTTCCAGAAAACGAATCGTTATAATGGGAATTTCTGCAATGCGTTTGGTAAAACATAACCGCAGCTTGTTATTGCATCAATTTTGTTAATAACTTTATTCTTTATGTAATTTATCTGCAACTATAAGGTAAGTAATGTGCGTGATGCCGATGATACGATGAAATGGATATAATTCGAAGTATATACGGTTTCAAGTATCGATTATCGCTACAAATATAAAGTGAATTGTTTACACAAAGCTGTTCTCGCTTCCTAATTTGTTGAATGAAGTTCCGTTTATTTTATTGATTTTTATTATAATCGACACAATATACCGGGTGGAGCAATAGTGCGAGATCCTTCGATAACAAATTTACTATTGGTAATAAGAAAAAATGTCCTATAGATATACATTAGTAGTGCAAACTGAAGTTATTTTGGCGCATGTGAATTATTTTGATATATTTGTTATTTTTTCAATGGAATATCTTGTATATTGGTACTTATTTCGCTACTAGAGTATATAAGGTCACAATGTATTACATCATCACAATACCGGTGACCGAATGAGGTCACCGGTTGATGATGGGGACCATTCGTGTCCTCGAAACGGCCGTCCCGGACTAATTATTATATTACTATATATATATATATAATCCAAAGCCTGTCTACCGTTAAACGGTGTAGGCAGTATCTCTTCTTCAGCTGTTCACAAATTTCTTCCATTTCGCCCTGTCCTTTGCTATCTTAGCTGCATCTGTCCATGTTACACCTTTCTTTTTCAAAATTTCTGCAATTACCATATTCCATGTCTGTTTTGGTCTACCTCTTCTTCTATTCTTTGCAATTCTTGCTTCCCATATTTTTTTCGGTTGTCTTGTACTGCTCATCCTTTGTAGATGTCCCCACCATCCTAGTTGTCTTTGTTCAATAAATTCTAAAATTGGCGTTATCTCTAGGTCTTTTCTTATGTCCTCGTTTTTCATTCTATCGTATTTGGTAACTCTTCGTACTCTTCTCAGATATCGCATCTCAGCAGCTTGTACTTTACTTTTCTGTTTTTGGTTCAATATCCATGATTCACAGCCAAACGTTAGGATCGGTCGGTAGATAGATTTAAATATCTTCATTTTTGTTGTACTAGATATTTCCTTTTTATTTATAAATCTACTGCT
>CACRWH010006596.1:0-13994 GCA_902655005.2 Marronus borbonicus | reverse complement strand
TTTACATGATGTGGCCCCCAGCGACGCTTACCTCATTTATCGCCTAACGTCGCCACCTTTATTAAGTCTTTGATCAACTTGTTTGTTGTTAAAGAGAATTCGATACCTGTGATGGGATACTAAAGCGTTAGCTGTTTTTTAAATTTTTTAGTAAATTTAATTTTTAACTGCTAGAGACCCTTAGCAACTGGTAACAGCTAACCACGGCTGAGGAGATAGGCAGTTCGTATGAATGAAGATAAATTTGGCGAATACTTTTTTCCGTGGATAATTCGGTAACAAATACGAACTTCATATCCCATCTCTAGTTTTGAAAACTGCTAACAAGATGACCGTGTAACGCACGCACCTGGAATAATCTGTGATAAAGCAGACACGAAACAACAATAAAGTAGCGATCAAGCCATTCTTGATTTAACAAAGACAACGGCTACTACATAACGATTTTTTTCGGCCGTCAAACGATGACTACATTTCCCCGAATACTCCGACGGAGATTGTTGTAAGATAAGCTCGTTTGGTTGTACCAAGTTTAACGATCCGACAGAAACATTAACACCGTCGCATCGTAGCAGTCCTAACTATCGGAAGTAGCCGACGCGTGTATCTCATACGGTTTGGTAGTGGCGGATTGTGTCATCAACTGTTTGACGACAACGGATAAAGATGAAGAGTCGTACTTTGCATATAAATAGGTTTTAACGCTGCTCCCTCGTTGCGTTTATTGTTTTTTGCCTTATTCTCGTCGCTTATATTTCATTCACTGGGATTTTCAATTGTTTCTATTCAGAAACAACATGGCGTTTGGAGGTGGAATTTTGAGTAGCACACTTCGTTGTCGGATTAACAGGCTTAGTTTTTTTTTTTTTTTTTTTTCAGTTAGGCAACTGTTCTAAACTGTTTGGCAATTTTATCAAGACGTATCGCATAGATTTTCTATAAGGCTTACGTCAGGACTACACACTGGCCATTCGAGTAAACTTTGGAATTATGTTGTGCAAATCATTGCTCTGTTAATCTTGAATTGTGCAGTGCCCATTATATTGTTGAAATATAACGCCTTCCTCCCAGAAGTCATAAGTCAACGTGTGCAGCGATAGAAAATTTTCAGTAACGGGAGCATATACCCGATCCCACCTTCAAAGCTTCAATACATTGAAAATTCAATGGATCTGTTTAAATTGTGCTAGCAGCATCGCTACGTTGAAGAAAAATAATTCTTTCCCAGTCACCATCTCAGAACATACCCCTTTTGACAAACGTCACTCTAACTTGAATATGCTGCTTGGTACGTCTGGGTTTACTCAATCTTTTGCGCTATTTTACACTCCCCGACGCGGTAAGATGTTTTACGGGTTTTAAGGGTTACAACATTTCTTTGCGAAACTAGCAAGATATCTAATTAAGTTTTTATTCGTAAAAGTAAAATAAACTTAAAAATATCTCCTCCAGTAATATATGAACTAAATAATAAATTATTACTTCGATGTTTAAACAATTTCTGCGACAAAAATTTAGACACTTTGTTGCAAATGTAAAACAAAAATCAACAAATGAGTGATCAGTAACGCGTAGATCCTCCATTGTTCTTAATCACTTCCAATAGTCTGTTATTAATAGATTTATATAAATTTAACGCATAATTTTGAGGGATATTCTGCCATTCAGTCACTGTTGAAGTTTTCAGTTCCTGTACCGTGAAATATTGACGGCCTCCGCCATAAACGTGACGTGCCAATTCACACCGCATGTTTTCAATAATGTTTAAGTCTGGTGACCGTGCCGGCCACTGTAAAGTTTTAATCTTTTTCCCTTTAAACCATTCAGTAATGGTTTCTGCTTTATGAATTGGCGCGTTATCTTGCTGAAAAACAAAATTGCGCCCGGCCCATTGGTTTCCAAAACGTAGAAGATTGTCACGCAATAGGTCTTTATACGTCACAGATGTCATTTTGTTTGTGCAAAACACTATCCCACTTTTATCGCGAAATCCAATCGCTGCCCATATCATCACAGATCCACCCCCTAATTGTCTGGTCATTTTCACTTTTGGTTCCTTTCTCAGATCATGATAATAATGCGAGTACCCATCCGGTCCGTCCAAATTGAAACGTTTCTCATCGGGAAATATAACTTTTTCCCATTGTTTCTTCCAGGATACATGTTCTTCAGCAGATCTCAACCTCGCTTCTTTGTGTTTCGCCGAAAGTGGCGGTTTTCTCAACATTTTCTTCCGTGATATTACCGGTGACGCCTTTAAAATCCTTTGAACATTACGCACGTGCGTTTGTACCGCCGCCTGTTCTGCAATAACTCTCGCCGACGCAGAAGAATTGGATGCACACCGCAATATCATGCGTTTATCCCGCTCACTTACAGCTTTCGGTCGCCCATGGCCTATTGGTTTGCCGTAATTTTCCGGATCTTTTAGGAAATTTCTAACGCAATGATCGCTTCTTCGTAACCGACGAGCAATTTCCTTCTTACTAACGCCATCCTGGTGCCAGGCTAGAACTTTACCCCTTTCTATCAAGGATAATTGCTTTTTTCTACCCATATTGCAAATACTTTATAAAATATAATTTCTCGCGGTGAAATGTGTACACTTGACCAGCACAACCGCTGCATATAAAGAGAAGTATCAAATTGAAACATTTTCGCTTATATTAATGTAATAAATGCTCAGGGTCTAAATTTTCGTCGCATTTAAAATTCCTATTTTGATCTGGGAAAATCCCAATTACCCCTCGTAAAGCAATAAATACCCAGAAATATCTATAAATGGACTATCTACATGACAAGTATTAATAACCCCCATTTACATTTTATATAATGTCTATATAAACTTTGTTTCGTAAATAAAAACGATACCGCGTCTATGTTTTTGTGGAGTAGAGTAAATGGTTACTGCTTTGTAAAATTGGACGTAGCACGTTGTGTGGTGTAACACCTAAACAGACCCTTCGAAAGAATGCATCGGATTTGTAAGGCAATAAGCTACGAAATATATCACTATCGCATACAGGTGGAGAAAGAAATATTAATTAATGCACTTAATAAGATCTACGATCTCTTTTATTTGACGCACGTACGAAACGCATAGACAGTACTTAGTTCTGACACACAGACCATAGGTTAAGTGGCACAAGTCGTGTACATATATAAGATGTGCACACATCTTACGTCTTACGGTACAATGACTTCATTTATTTAAGTAGATGCTTGAGCATTAACGGCCGTACTTATCGTAGCCTCGGTGGCGGCGTATTGTATGTAAAAATCTCATTATACTTCAGCGTATAAGTCGGCTATCGGCTTTATGTAAATGCGGGTCAATGAGTCGTCGATGTGAAGTGAAACTTCTTCGCCGTACAGAGAGGTCTCGAATTATACTTCTTGTGATAAGGATGGACGCGATGGATTATTGTACAGCTACTATTGAAAGGAAGAATGCATGACCAACTAGGTTTTTATTGAATATAATTCAAACAGAAATTTCTTGAATTGCAATCATGTAATGGACAAAGAAAATCTTTCTCTGTCCCAGTGTGCCTATCATTGCACTTATACGAGGATAGTCCTAGAAGAACCCAACCTGGCGTACAGATGGCGGTTGTTGTTTGAAAAACAAATGCTATGGTCGAAAGTACCAAGCTTATAAAGCTTAAATTTTGTGTTTAGTATTTGTTCGACAGCCATCAATAATGAAGGCTGTCAGTGAAAATTTTGGCAAAAAATTTGGCAAAAGGCATATTGACTGAAAATTTGGACATGAGAAAGCTGTGCGCAAGATGAGTACCGGGATTGCTCACAATGGAACGAAAACAGCGAATAAAATCGAGTTTTTGCGTCGATTCCAAAAAAAAAATGGTTCGATGGTAAAAAATTTGCCAGCGATGAAGAGGTGGAGTCTCTGGAGGTTGATGGTTATTTTGGGGAGCGCGACGGTTTTCACTAAAAACAGGGTATTGAAGCTATTGAACAGCGTTGGGGAAAGTGTATCGGGTTAAAAGGGGACTGTGTTGAGAAATAATTTTCTCAGTTTCTTAGGCTCTCGGGCACTATGCATCATCACCCACCTTATTCACCAGAACAGGCTCTCGGAAATTTTTCTGTTTCTCAGGCTCAAAATTTCACTCGGAAGACAAAGATTTTCATCACATTCGTAAACGCCTATTTAGCAGAAGGAGATGCCAACGCTGGGAAGAGTGTATAGACTTGCAAGGAGATGTTTGTAGAATGCTATTTGGACAATTCATAAGTAGGCAAGTCTATACTTGTTACTATCAGCCTTCTGTTCGTAGATTTTAGCAAAGCAATACATTTTTGGAATTATCGGAATTAAGATTGGTAGATAAGATAAATTTCAAGAACTTCTTTCGTTTTCCTCCAATCTTAGATGGTAAAGGATTCCTTCTTAAACCTTTAGAAGAACCTGAACTGTTCCCTTCGCTCGCTTTTAGATAAAAACAATCTTTAATTTATATTAGCAAATATCTTCAAGGAAACTTTCTAATTTAGATAAAATTAATTGATAAACCTGGTAGGTACAAGCAACACGTGAAATTTAGGTGTGTTTGACATGTTCCATCATGTTTTTTTTTCCTCTGAAATTACATTAATAAATCTGTATGAGGCAACTATATTAAAAGATGTAAGTGACACAGATTACAGACGGTTTGGAAGTATTGATAAAAAATTATTTACCTACATACATAGATAGAACGATCAAAGATCTAAAGGTATGCGCCTATATATACACTGCCGTTCAGAGAAGTTCGGTCGGTTATTAAAAAACATGAAAAGGTTACAGAAACAAACGAAACTAAAAACAAAATGCAATTTTATTGTATGTACAGGTAAAAAAGACAAAAATAAATAAATAAAAAGTTATTCTGGCCTAATATAACATACTGGACATTTTTTTTTTTTTCATCGAAAAAATCTCCGTTGCTGTTAATCACCGCTCGAACTATTCTAGGCATTCTTTCGATAAGTTTTGTTAAAACGGATTGTGGAATATTAATCCATTCATGTTGCGGAATATTCCGTAAATGTTCTTGTGAAGTCGGGCATATTTTTCGGATCCTCCTGTCCAGTTCATCCCACAACAACTCTATCGGGTTCAAATCTGGGCTTTGTGGAGGCCATGTCATTACTTTCAGGGTATGCTATTCTTCTTGCTCCTTTAGATAGTTCTTACACACTAACGCAGTGTGTTTTGGGTCGTTGTCATGCATGAATGTAAAGTTACGGCCTATTATACGCAATCCTGATGGCACTACATGATTCTGGAGTATTGCAAAATAATGTTCCTTCCTCGTTACACCCTGCACTCTGCATAAATCTCCCGTCCCAGCAAAGGAGAAACATCCCCACACTAACACAGAACTACGCCCTTGCTTCACTGTTGGCACAATGCAGTCGGGGATCATTTTTTCGGTTTTAAATCTTCGGACATAAACTCGTCGATTTTGCCCAAAAACCTCAAACTTTAACTCGTCACTCCAAAGCACGTGTTTCCAATCATCTAACGACCAATCTAGATGAGAACGGGCCCGCTGTAGCCGTTTTGCTCTGTTGCCCCGACGTAATAAGGGTTTTCGAATGGCAATGCGTCCATGAAGGTCCGCTTGTTGAAGTCGACGTTTTACCGTACTCGCCGAAACTTGTTCTTCACGGCCGCGATTGACTTCGGCAGCTATTTGTGGCGCTGTTAATTTTCTATTGCGTTTGCTTAATAACACAATTCTCAAATCTTAAGCTTTTGTTGTTTTCCTAGATGCTCCGGGACGAACATGATTTTCTATAGTTCCAGTTGTCGCTCCAGATATCGCTTTATGATGTCATTTAGTGTTGAACTTCTCATATTTATTTTTTCAGCAATTTGCAGTTCCGAATGTCCTTCAAACAGCGTAATAATGCGTGAACGTTTTTCTACAGTGGTAGGCTTGCCACGTGCCATTTTGAAGTAAATTTTCTTAAAACTTTCGCGCAAAAACGACAGATGCACACCAACACACGTTCAAGAGTTAAAACGAAGCAAATTTATATCTTTACGCCGGTGATAAATCAACAATAGTGATACCGCGGTATATTTCCTAAATGTATTGTTCGTTAATAATCCCCAAACGACCCGTTTCGAAAGATCGGTACTTCCGAGAAATTCTCGGAATGATAATAAAAGGGACTTTATTGTGGTTGTCGCAATATTTCTACTTTACATAATAATTTATGGCTTTAATCCCTTAGAAAAGAGCGTATGCTTAATAGTTTTCTAATTTTATGTATTAATAATTGTATACAGTGTGATATAATAGATTTTTATTGTATGACCAAACTTCACTGAACGGCAGTGTACATACATTGTATGTGATAAGCTCAGTTTCAATTATTACGTAATCCACACAAATGTATTTTTTATTAAAAAAAACGATCGTCATAACTCCAATCGGGTGCTTACATACCATATAAAGTCTCATGGCAAATACGAGAGTCGTACAAGAGACATCAATACGTCCTGAAATGAAACTTTCCATTTAGGTTATACACGAAAACAACTTTATGTCGCATTTAATCCTGATATATTTTCTACATTTCCAACGGATCATAAAAGCAATCAATGTCTCTAAGTTTGTCAGATTATAACGTAAAGATAAAACCTTTAAAAATGTTTTAATTGAAGTTCTTATGATTACGGCGTTCGAGCCAAACAAGCAAAACTAATAAGATCTGTTCAACGTTCCAATTCATGTGCTAACATGCTAAGGTGTCCACTAAACGGAAAAATATTTCCGGCGATTGTAAAAATGTAAACCAATACGCTCATCGTAGTCGAAAATGGGCGTGAATCGTATTAAAAATAGATTCCATGAAAGTGATTCGAAGAAAACGTATCAGTCAAGGATGGAGTTACTGAATTTTCAATCTAGTTAGTCAATGAAATCCTGGTAAGTCATATGTTCGCAATTAAAGTCTAAAAATAAAACTCCACGTCGCTAAATTAACGTCTCGCTAATGCATGTGCTCATAACTCGGTTCATTTGCACAAGCTGATGATTGGAAGACTTCATGACAACATGTTTAAGTGCGTCTAAGCGCATTTCCTTGGTATTTTCCGTGTGCAAGTCCGCAGAAAAAAAAGAACACCGGTAAATGGCATTCACCGGTTTAAATGGAACTTTCTGGGTTTACAGATTCAATGTGCGGACAATGGTAATTAAGCGTTTGAAAAAAGCATTTTTGTAAACAAATGGAAATTTCTCGTAAGGATTTCTATTAGATGTTTTCTACGATTTTAGTAAAGGCCTAACGCAACAATGCCTCCAACCGCCATCAGAGAAGGCTGTTTGCAGAATTTCGTCGTGGTCGTGCTTCCGTCATTTTCAAAAATTTCGCCCAAAGTCGGTTGTTGTTGATGTGCGCAACATGATTGAAGAGGTGTATGTTGTTGTAGACTTCCGCGGTCGTTGTTTTCTTTTAAAGAATTTTGGTTTCTGGGTTGAAACGTAATTGCATGAGAATGCTGACGTTTTGCTCTCAATTGCATGGAGCTTCTTCTGGACTGCTGCATGTTGCGTCGCTGCTCTACGAAAAACCCGGAAACCCAAATTCTTTAAATGATTGAAGAGGATGCGACTTACCGTGCGACAGGGACATCATTAGGCATATCGAAAACCGCCGTACATTGGATTTTGCATAAAGATTTAGTTGTGAGGAAGATCCGTTCTCGATGGATTCCGCATAATTTGACCCAAGCTCAAAAAAGGCGTCAATTGGCGTAAAGAAATGCTCAAGAAATTCGGATAATTTGGAGAATGAAATTTTGGCTTAATGCTTTGTCTGCGCCTTCCGTTAATGGTGCATTCAAAATTTCTCAAAAAATTGTTTGGGCGTTCTCAAATGAGCCGAACCCAACGAAAGTGTTCGTTCATGAAGCACTTCCAGGAAGATGATTGCTTGTTTCTTTAATTGTACTGGACAGTAAGAAGAACAGTTAAGGCTGAATGGTATATAACAATCTGTTTGTCGCGTAGTTAAAATTAGAAAAAAGACTTTAGAAATCTTCTGAAGAAGCTAACAGGATGGTCAGCGAAACGTCAAGTAAAATATTAACTACGCGACATCGCCCGAAAGACACTTCTACTATGGATTACGGTCGTGAGAGCCTACAGTCAACAATCTGTTTGCTAGAACCCATCGACGAAATCAGGAAAAGCATCATGACAGTGCCAGCTCTCACATAGCACGTCAAACAATTGATTATTTGAAGGTGAAAAACATAGAATTAATGCCTCTTCACCCGTATTCATCTAACTTATCGCCCAACAACCTCTTTTCATTCTCGAGTGTCCGTTTTGGCGGATACCATCTTCAATCGTTAACAATAAAACCATTTGTACCAACATTTGTTTCCTTTCACTGTCTCCGTAAAAATTTAAAAGGTGTTCCTCGTATTATCCCCACATTTGTCGATTTTAACAGAAGACTAAAGGCTAGACCCTGCCGGGTAGGTCTGAACAACAAGGAAGTGGAAAAAAGCTATTAATAGGTCGAAGAAACGCGTTTTTCGGTGCCTCGGCGACCCTTCCCCGAGTCCCGACGCAGAAGTAGAGTTCATAAACCGAGAGTACTGCCACCTATAAAACCTCTCGAATATGAGCGAAAGGAAGGGGAGTAAAAATACGGCGCATAGAATTACGTAAGGCCTATAAATCACGTACCACATGTATACGACGGGTATAATGATTGGTATTGTACGCTATCCGCTAGAGTTTCTTAAGTGAGGATAAAAGGAGTCATAATAACGAGGCTGGAGATGAGTATGCTCTGTGTACGTTGATTGTAAATGTGTTTGTTTGTCTGGGGCTTATGTTGGTGCAGATAATGAACTAATCTGATTCGATGTATACGGTGGTACCTCGAAGTTACGCCATAGGTCCTCAATATTAATATTAATATTGACACTTATCTCCTAACAATTTATCTTATACATCGTGCTTTCCCAAGTAAAAATAGCAACAATAACAATCGATTCTACTCGAAAAAATATGAATTTACCAACTATACAACACAAAAAAAAAATCACCTTGATACATTATTCATTCATTACAGCGACAGGTAACGAAGTGAATAAACGACAACAGCCCGTCGTTTTTTTATTCGTATTTATTTTACGACCGATTCTTAGTCGAGACGACCTTCGGAATATAAATAACCTATATTTACTTATAAACACATATGTTTGTATCGTATCGTAGGAGTGTAAGTTTGCTTTAAAACCTTTTAAATACGATTTCCAAGGAAACGCTCGACCTGTTTTGCCCAACGCCACGGTTTACTCACCTTATCGATGCCAGGTATTACAATATGTATTGATTAAAACCGCCTTCAAGCCAACAAGTGGTGAGTCACGCGAGAATAGTTAATACGGAAAGCAGTAAACATACGTACGTGATGTACTGTGACTTCTCCGTTATTAGACCTGGTATTATTGTGGAAAGGTGATTTTTAGATCTTCCATGGAGGAATTACACTCCCCGACAAAAACTTAGACGCGGTAAGATGTTTTACGGGTTTTAAGGGTTACAACATTTCTTTGCGAAACTAGCAAGATATCTAATTAAGTTTTTATTCGTAAAAGTAAAATAAACTTAAAAATATCTCCTCCGGTAATATATGAACTAAATAATAAATTATTACTCCAATGTTTAAACAATTTCTGCAGCAAAAATTTAGACGCTCTGTTGCAAATGTAAAACAAAAATTAACAAACGAGTGATCAGTAATGCGTAGATCCTCCATTGTTCTTAGTCACTTCCAATGGTCGATTATTAATAGATTTATATAAATTTAACGCATAATTTTGAGGGATATTCTGCCATTCAGTCACTATTGAAGTTTTCAGTTCCTGTACCGTGAAATATCGACGGCCTCCGCCATAAACGTGACGTGCCAATTCACCCCACATGTTTTCAATAATGTTTAAGTCTGGTGACCGTGCCGGCCACTGTAAAGTTTTAATCTTTTTCCCTTTAAACCATTCAGGAATGGTTTTTGCTTTATGAATTGGCGCGTTATCTTGTTGAAAAACAAAATCGCGCCCGGCCCATTGGTTTCCAAAACGTTGAAGATTGTCACGCAATAAGTCTTTATACGTCACAGATGTCATTTCGTTCGTGCAAAAACACTATCCCACTTTTATCGCGAAATCCAATCGCCGCCCATCATCCCAGATCCACCCCCTAATTGTCTGGTCATTTTCACTTTTGGTTCCTTTCTCAGATCATGATAATAATGCGAGTACCCATCCGGTCCGTCCAAATTAAAACGTCTCTCATCGGAAAATATAACTTTTTCCCATTGTTTCTTCCAGGATACGTTCTTCAGCAAATCTCAACCTAGCTTCTTTGTGTTCTGCCGAAAGTGGCGGTTTTCTCAACATTTTCTTCCGTGATATTACCGGTGACGCCTTTAAAATCCTTGCGTTTGTACCCCCGCCTGTTCTGCAAAAACTCTCGCCGACGCAGAAGAATTGGATGCACACCGCAATATCATGCGTTCATCCCGCTCACTTGCAGCTTTCGCTCGCCCCTGGCCTTTTGGTTTGCCGTCATTTTCCGAATCTTTTAGGAAATTTCTAACGGAATGATCGCTTCTTCGTAACGGACGAGCAATTTCCTTCTTACTAACACCATCCTGGTGCCGGGCTAGAACTTTAGCCCTTTCTATCAAGGATAATTGCTTTTTTCTACCCGTATTGCAAACACTTTATAAAATATAATTTCTCGTGGTGAAATGTGTACACTTTACAACCGCTGCATATAAAGAGAAGTATCAAATTAAATCATTTTTGCTTATATTAATGTAATAAATGCACAGGGTGTAAATTTGCGTCGCATTTAAAATTCCCATTTTGATCTGGGAAAATCTCAATTACCCCTCAGAAAGCAATAAATACCCAGAAATATCTATAAATGGACTATTTACATAAGAAGTATTAATAATAAACTGTCTTTGGCGTGACTCAACTTCTCAGCATGGACGCTTCAAAAAAACTACAATACACATTATTTTAAATTGAACGCTAGGTATATCATAAATCCTTATTTTATTATTTTCTAGGAACTGAATCAATAATCTCTTTAGGTGTTAACAACATTACATTGTATAGCAAATAATCTTGTTTAGCATATAGAGAAAAACAAGTATAAGCAACCGTTCGATATGGATGTTGCAAAACCTATGTTGTGATAGTTACAAACTAAGCCCGGCCTAGCAAAAAAAAAGACAATCGTGTAAATATTTACGGTCGACGCGAGCACTGTGCTAAATCTCTTGTATTATAAGAAGGGAATGGTTTATTTTGATAAGCAAAGTAATCTAAACCTTTACACGCCTTTACATATTAGTTTATCGGCGCTCGGTATACACAAATAGCCGGCTATATACAAACTACATAGATATACGACTAACAACATACGTAAGAGTAAAGATAGCACACAGCGCTTGCTTTAACGCAAAACATGTGCACAAGAAAGTAACGATTACAAAAAGCGAATGGTGAGCAGCGTCTGCTAGGAGGGTATAATTTTAGCAAACTTCGCGTACAGTAAAACTAATACATCGATCTCTGAAAGCAATTCTACGCAATATTGCATTTTTTATCCAATTTCAAAGGACGCAAGACTTTCTACTTCTTATTGCAGACGAACAATATAATTTCCGGCTAATTCCGTGGCTAATTTCGTGGGATGAATATGGATTTTTCCAATATCAATGTCCAATCAATGTCTGTTTTGTTACTTTGTTTAATTCTAAATCCGCAAATATAGGTGCATAGACGTGACGATCTGTGCAACCTTGCTTAGCCAACCTCTTGAGATTACAGCTATTCCGTATTGATTAATTAAACTTGTGTGGTGCGGAGTGTGCCGATATTTTAATGTTTCATGCGAAAACATCCTCACATCTGGAATAGTTTCAGCAGTTCTTTTTTTGAGTGTTTACCCATCACCAGGGTTCCGATTTAATGCATCAGCTTCATGAAATTTAACAATACAAATCAAGATATGATACTGGAAAATGCGGAAACTGAATAGACGAAATCCATCCATACATGGAACGCAACCATTCCGCCTCCTGCTGCTTCGTTTATCACAATAATAGCTTTTTTTGTGATCACAGACATTGAAGGATCATATAATCCGTGATATCACAGAAAGTTTCGTAAATGAAATAAAAGATTGCAAAATATGCTAGATAACGTTCCCTCTCTCATATTATTCTACTTATTCGCCCACTAGACTAGATAGAATAATAAACAAACACGTCATAAACAATATTTACGATTCTCTTCCATAGACACGGCAATTTTCATTATCTCCGCGAACTTGCAATACTGTTTTCTCCTAACTCTTAAGCGTTTGAAGAACATAATAATAATCGTGTTATACAATAAATTTAATGCGGGGTGCACTATAAAACGAAGAATAATAAATAGACAAACCAAAGAAGAAACGTCGAACTGTAGCCGCGCAACTAAGACACAAGAACAATTTATCGCGAAATTTATTTCCAAACGCCTCTGATCAAAGTGGTCCGTTTAAATCTTGATCGCCTGTCATTTTTTTTTCTGTCTTTACCCATGCAAATGTGTAAATATACCTATGTAAATATTTCAATTTTCAGCTCGTTTCAGCGACCTCGTTTTCGCGACTGGGTTTATTTTCTTTGAGAAAAAAGAAAATGTTTCCTGTTGTTCCTTAAAGAAATATATACACGTGTTTTCCCCTTGGTTTTGTTTGCTATATTTACGAGGTTTTTTATATGTTTTGGGTATTCGAGTGAATCATCGCGTTTGTCACTTATTCGCTGTTAGAAAGGTTTCCGTGCGAAAGACGCGTTGACGAATATGGCTCGAAATAGTAGCCTTCGTCTTCTGTCCATAGCACACTTGATTAGAAGCAATTTACATCCTCTTATTTCTTCATAGTTTCACATCGATTCAGATGTAAACAAAAATTGCTTCGGATAATCTCAAATCGAGTTATTCAAAGACAGAAAGAACCAGACCAACCGCATATCCCCGTAACTAAGTCGGCGACGAACCATCTGCTTGTATACACGAAACGTGTTATTTAAGATCTATTTTTAGCGCGTTGAGGAGTTTTTAGGTAGAGAACGGGAAAGATAATATTAGCGAAGGCATCGTTCCGACGCTAACCAGAACACGCATTCGCAATCAATGGACGATGGAAGAGGTATCGTCTTGAGATTTCATCTCCGATTGCCCAATCTAAATAGTCGGTGGATGTATGTACGGTCTTAGCGGGGTGCTGATCCAAACAAACGAGTGATGTAATTGAAGCCGACATGGATTTCGGTTATAAATAAACATAACCACATCCACTTTTTCCTGGTTGATTAGGTTATAAATCTGGATCGAAACACGTGTCTATGTTCGAGAAAAGACTTGAGCCTGAGTTAGGTAAAAATTGTTGATCCTGGGGATATCATTTAATATTAGAATCGATGCCACGTATTTTAAGCTATAATTAGAGAAATCCAAAATCGAATGTAAATATTTCCTCTGGAGATTCCAGAACACTCCTTGACGAGAGATTCACACCTGTATTCTCGGCGTACGTGGCCAAATTAGTTGCGGTGTGATGAGGAATATCAGAGGAAGACAATACAAACAACTTCGGACCCACCAAACTATCATGCCGAATCGCGCACACTTATAGTCTCATTCCTCTTAAACGCATCGCGAACAGCCTAGAGCAACTTGAACAGCTTCACCTCGTTTTTTGTCTAGAAAGAAAGAAGTTTGCCGTTTTTGATAGAGAGAGCAAAGATGGAAAATGTTGGAATTTAAGAATTTCATGTTTAACCCCATGGAGAATGAAACGTCCTGACGGTGGTAACAACCACCACAAAGGGAACAATCCTCTTCTTCAAGATCGTCGTCCTCGTCATGAGGCGAGACACTC
>CACRWH010006595.1:0-14028 GCA_902655005.2 Marronus borbonicus | reverse complement strand
ATGAAGGTAATATTTAATTTTCATTTCATTCCGATGTCGCTCATTACTTTTTGGAGAAAACACATAATTATATCTGGCATATGATTCATATTAGGAATCTAGATTTTTGTGTGCAGGCATTTTGAATGAAGACCGATCTACCAAAACTAAGAGTATTTTTCACTTGTTTAACCGAGTAAAGGACAGACCTTTCCGCATTCTGATAAAATTTCAGTAACGTCACGATATTTCTAATTTTAGCTTGATTAATTTGGAAAATTTAAACCGAAAACGTAAGCTAGATGATGAAAACGTTACCTCTAAACAAAAGAAAATACGGAGTGAAGATAAATCAGGCAACAAAGGTACTATTGAAAGCGATGATGATGATACAAATTGTAGTGATCTCGATGGAAACGACATCGTGTTAAATCCTTTAGCAGTGAAACTTAAAGGTGATGATCGCAAAGCCATGTTACCAGAAGGAAATAAGCTGTCCGGTGTCGATATACTACAAATGCTTCTTGAATGTATTGGGAATGAACGTGACTCACTAGCTGCCACGGAAATCGAAGATAGTAGTGATAGTAGTACCGATATGGATAAAAATCAAAATAAAATGCGAGTTGCTGATAAGAAAGTAAAAATGCAACATTATACAGAGTGATTCAAATTAATTGACCACTGTTGTGGGCGATCGTTGCTTCTATGAAGTCCATTTTGAAAAAATTCCTTACATTTACATTGGAACGATAAGAGAAACTTTTTTATTGTGTTTTAGGAAAACATAGTGGCCTGTTAATTTGAATCGTCATGCATATTCTGTTACTTAAGATTTAACGAGCAATTTTTTTCCGTATATTTAGGTGTCTTCAAAGGAGCAAAGTGAAAATGGTAAACGTAAAATAGAAACTCCAGATGATGTTGTGGAAAGTAGTTCCTCGGATAAGGAAAGACAAAAACGAAAACAATGGAGAAAAGACCGGTTATTAAGGGAGAAACTTACAGATGGCTCGACTGATGAGGAGAAAGAAGATAACCTAGAGGGAAAAAGAAGGTCTAGGAGGAAGAGGAAAATTCGTATTAAAAGGTATATGCCTTAAACAAGATAATTTTTTAAATGTATATTTTTAGTAATTTTCCAAATAAAATTCTACTTTAAGGATTATTCTTGCTTTTAGTAAAATCGATTTGAGATGTTATGGTATTAGTTCAAGCAGTGATATTAGTTCAAGCAGTGATACGATTGAAGCATTTCAAGGGAATGAAAGCAGTGCGTAAGTGTTATTTTTATTAATTTTAAGTTTATAAATGAACTTGTGCTGTATGATGTGCAGTAAATTAATTATGATATTACAATTCCAGCGACAGTTTAAGTATCGTAAGCCTATGTTTTTCATCAGATTCGACGTCTGATAATGACATCGAATTGTAAGTAAAAAATAATGTATGTAGCCTTTTGTGTGTGCATATGTATATAAATCTTAGAAAATCTTACCAGTCTCTAGCATTTGTCTTCTAACCTCACCCTTTTAATATGCTTTTATTTTGGCTAATATACGGTATGGTAATTACTACGGCACTCAGTACCGTCTTGTCAATATTGTATTTAGAAGTTGGATTAAATATTACCTTGAGATGAGTGAATTATATTCTAATTTGTTGATAGAAAGCGCTTGTATTAATAAAGAAAATTATCCCAACCTGGAAACTTTGGATTTAGTGGAACATAACAGTTTTAAATCAAATTATAAAGGTCCGATAAACAATAAAAGATGCAGTCTTCAAAACTTGGCGCTGTAATGGATTGCTTCCGCCACTTGAAGCTCAGCCATTATCAGCTGCCCTTCTCTTGTTGTCTGTGCTTTTTGCAATTGAGCCCACAGATTTGCCTATTTTTTCCTCCTCTTCACACCACAGAACTGCTTCGTTTCTTCTGATAGTTGGACCTTTGTGATAGACTTCTTTAGCTATACGTAGGTAGATTTAGCAATGTCGCTTTCACAAGAAGTGCAGACGATTAGTGTTACCTTGTGAGCGAGGCGTTTCTTCCTCTGATGCACTTGGAGTGGCATCTGACTCTTCAGGTTTTCTTTTTGTGGGTTCCATCGTTTTGGTCCAACAAAAACCAACATTTCAGACGGCAAGCCTAGTTGAAACCACAGAGCGATACGTATGCGGAATTCGCTTATTTGTGATCAAGATCAACCTACTTGGCCACCATTTATAAAGAAGCCTCCACATAATAGCTGCTAGCTTGGGAAGTTTGAAAAGACCGCCCTGTAGAAGCCTTTAATCACGATACCGACAAGACTTGATTCACTATCTTTAGTACTGATGTCGGAAGATGAGCAGAAATCCAACAGGTCCACAACATCTTTGTCTCGCTGTTTTCTATTTAAAAAGAATACTTGGCATGTGGTGTTGCCAGATCTGATAATTTTTACGAGAACTTTAAACTGATCCTTAACTGACTGCTATATTTAGAGGTCTATTGTGACGTCATTGAAGGCGATGTACCTTGATTGGTTAGCGTTGAAATCCTTTGATCATACCTATTATTTCCGAGCATCAAACTACACTAAAGCTGCTATGTTCCTGTAAAATGTAAAATTTTCTATTGGGAATAGTTTCGTTTCCGGAAAAAATCTATTATCATATATATCATATATCATATATATTCATTATATATCGTAAACAACACATAAGTATCGGCACCCTCCGCACCACACAAGTTTAATTTATTATATAGTAATATAATAATTAGTCCGGGACGGCCGTTTCGAGGACACGAATGGTCCTTATCATCAACCGGTGACCGAATGATTCGGTCGATACTTATGTGTTGTTTACCATACTACGCCACAGTCCTTGCTATCATTATTCATTATATATCATCTATTTTTTTGGTGAATGGTACTCATTTAATGCACCTGCAAACATTTCATTATCTGCATGTGTGAAATCCTACTGCTCTTTCATCCGTTGCAACTATACCTTTCGTTATTTAAGTGTTGCAGCTTTTCCTGTGGAATGCAAAGAAGAGGAAGAAAATAATGACGACCAATCGAAGACAGGAAGAAGAAATATTAGAATGGTAAGGTGTAATTAGCTTTTATATTTTGATATTATAATTTTTAATATATAATAATAATAGTTAATAATAATTATTTTATTTTTCTAGGTCAAGTCCGATGCCTTATTAACTGCAACGACAAAGAAAGCCCAAAAAGAAGAGGAAGAAAGACGAGGGAGATTGCAAAGCCAATCACAGTTGGTAAGTACTTTGTTTTGAAATAGGATTAAAAATTACAGTAAAATAAGTAGAGGGTGGCCTTGCCTTTGAGATTTAAAAATCATTCCAGTGAAATAGTTAATGAAGTCACAATTATCTGGCCAGAGAAATTTTATTTAGGAACAGGACTCAGTACTCTTCTTTGCTCGAATCCTTCATTAATTGTTTCTTACTGCAGGTTGATTGTTCTCACGTAAATTTTGTACACTTCTTCTTTCCAAACTTCTTCCTTGTCATTCCATCAAAGACCTTACCTAGTGTCAAAAATGCCATATTCCATGTTCTTGAAAATATGGTTTTATGAGCTTCTGTCTGGTCTGAAGCCACTCTGAGCCTTCTCATACGAGGTCTTAGTTTTGCAGATAAACTTAACAGCAAGTATTCTCCACAAAGAATTTCATTCTTTCAGACTAGCAATTAAAGCAGTTATGCCGGTCGTCAGTTTGAACAGTCAAAAGGTATTGAATGCTCCTTCTGGCGACAGGAACCGTTGACCACGTAGCTCATTCTCGATTTTAGGGAAGACAGAAAATCGCGAGGATTTAAGATTGGTGCCTTCTTCTCATTTAGAAGCACCCACACAGCAGACTGATGTTTGGTTTTAGGTTCATAAGAGCTTCTGTTGTTGAACCAACTGAAACTTTTTCGACATCAACTAACGCGGGTCCCGTTTAGTTCTTCAGTTAAAGGATGCGGGATTCACCGGAAAACTAACTTCCTCGGGGGCAATTCATCATGCAGAATTTTTGGAATTGAGGTCTTCCAAATGCATAAGCATGTCCCGGTCCCGCGATATGTCACATGTCGATCTTTCTTGTTTAGTTGGTCTACAGCAGCGTTGTTTTTTTAACTGACTGTTGCCTGTGGCGGTACTGACTTGGGATAGTCGTTGAGACTGATGCGTTCACGTTGGAATTCGCAGTATCGGCGAGAAATTGTCGACTGATGTGCTTCATTATCAAAAACAGAAGTTAACCTTTTTCACTCATTTAATTTCCTAAAACATTTAGAAATAAAAATCCTTCGTAAAGATTCTATGTATTTTAGAATAGAAGCTAAATGTGTCCTGGTATTTTAGAACGTTACTCTCAAATGTATCTTTTTTTCGAATCACTCGGTATGTTTAAAGAAAATTTTAAAATATATTTTTGTTACTGCTAATAATCAGACAGCATCCAGAAATCCCTCATTATTGCCGTCTCCGATAAATAGAGGCTGTCCCAAAAGTTAAGGTGCACTTATAGTGGAGCTGCGATACTAGATAAGAGTGGCGAGTTAGCAAAACGGGCCAATCGATACGCATTACAGAAATGTGGAACGCTCACCGATAGGTCCATTTTGCCAACTCCCCGCTCTTATCGAGTATCGCAGCTCCACTATAAGCGCACCCCAACGAATGACTCGCTAGATAAAAACTCATTTTGAAAATATTACCCAGAATCTTCATTTGTAGTTATCCGAAGTGGAAACAGAAGAATTAGTACTGGACATTAACAAGGAGACCAAAGAACCTTTAATAGCCGTCGATAGCAATATCACACAGCGCCTGAAAGCGCATCAAAAGGAAGGAGTACTGTTTATGTGGAATAATTGCTACGAAAGTGTTAATGCCATTAAGGAGAATAAACCTGGTACAGGGTGTATCTTAGCGCATTGCATGGGACTGGGAAAAAGTTTACAAGTTAGTAACCAAAGAAAAGCATTCTCAAGCTAGAGACATTTCATGTTCTTAATTTTTGTAGGTGGTAGCCCTTATAAATACGTTATTTTCGCACGAAATCACGAACACGAAACACGTCATTATAATATGTCCACTTTCGACTGTTCTTAACTGGGAAAATGAATTCGAGATATGTGATAACATAGCTGCAAATAAAAAAAAGGTTAACCGTTTTCTTATAACGTAAGTGGGTTTCGCGTAAACTTGTGGTTTCAAAAATATTTCCTAGATTCATTATTTTAAATCGTAGCAAAGTTGAGAGAAACATTTTTGGAATCATTGACATCACTTCATCAAATTCATTGATCTTATTCGTAGCGATGGAAAGACAAAACAGGAACGTTATCGGGTGATAATTAATTGGAATAAGAACAAAGGAGTGTTGATATTAGGTTACGATTCCTTTCATAGTTTGCTGAAGACCTCGGAAGGTAACAAAGTTGATTCTGTGCCCAAAGTAATCGCAGAAGCTTTGCTGGATCCAGGACCAGATTTAGTTATCTGCGACGAAGGCCACTTGATTAAGAATGGTACGTTGAATAGGACTAAGACCTTGGCCAAGATTAAAACCAAGAGAAGGATTATCTTGACTGGGACGCCGATGCAGAATAACTTGGTAGAATGTAAGTTTCAAAACTTGGAGTGGAACCATTTACGAAAAGCATCTCTTATTTTGGCCAATATCCTCTCAACTACTCTATATATCAATTTTCAGATTTCTACATGATAGACTTCGTCAAACCTAGCTTATTAGGCACCAAGAAGGAATTCTGTAATCGTTTCATCAAT
Organism: Marronus borbonicus; assembly: GCA_902655005.2. NCBI lineage: Eukaryota > Metazoa > Arthropoda > Insecta > Coleoptera > Scarabaeidae > Marronus > Marronus borbonicus. Next base: position 8,245 of record CACRWH010006595.1, on the reverse strand, counting down.
CCAATAGATAATGGAAGATACGACGACTCGACCGAAGCCGATATTAAACTTATGCGCCAACGCAGTCACGTTCTTCACGATTATTTAAAGGATTCCATTCAAAGATACGAGATAACAGAGCTGCAACGGTATCTTCCAGGAAAATTGGACTATGTCCTCTTCATTGAACCATCCCCTTTACAAATTGAGCTGTACGAGACCTGTTTGAAGGAAGTGCAAGTTAATAGCTTGATGAGGAAGAGATTATTTGGAGATTACAGTAAGTTACGGGACATTTGGACCCATCCGTGTATTTTGAAGATAAAAGAGCAGAAGGTGAGTAGCTTTCCAACTGTAACGGTGATTTAGTTCAATAAACCGTTCCATAACACAGTCCACTACTACAATTAATCAACAAATATGATAACGGTCTTTTTTATATTATTCGTAGAAAGCAGCAAAGCAAAATAAAATAAAAGAAGTGGATACAATTGCCGTTGAACCAGAAATTGCAGAGGATCCGGGAGAATGGTGGCACTCAAAATGTCCAGACGATCTCCTCACAAACATCGAATACGGTCCTAAAATGAAGGTCATGCTCGATATTATTGAACACTCTGTGAGACTAGGAGATAAATTGTAAATTCGAAATTTGAATGAATACTTTTAGCATCTAATTTCAATAAAAATATAATTCCAGAGTCATTTTTGGTTCTCAACTATCTCTATTGGACGCAATAGAATACTTTTTACAAAAGAATGGTTGGAGAAAAAACGAATCCTACTTGCGGATGGATGGAACTGTCGCACCGGATATCAGAGTCAGTTACTGCAATCGTTTTAATAAGAAGAATCAGAATCGATACAAGTACTTTTCATCGTGTTGATAGTTTCAAAAGAAAGCAAAACTTAAGATTTTTGTTTGCAGATTATTTTTATCGACGGTTAAAGTAGGCGGCCTTGGATTAAATTTGACAGCAGCCAATAGGATCATATTAATGGACGTTAATTTCAACCCAGCCCATGACATCCAAAGCATATTCCGAACATACAGATTTGGACAAGCAAAGCATTGCTACGTCTATAGACTAGTTTCAATTGTAAGCATATGACGTTATACTATGCATTGGCTTAAAGTTTCATCTACAGTTACTAATCTACGCTAAAATTTCGATTTATTCCGCTTAAACTGCTTCAACATGGCTTTGGAAATGTTTATTTAAACGTGTTTTTGGTCCTGCTTTATGGCTGTGGAAATGTTTATTCAAACGTGTTTTTGGTCCTGCTTTCATGGCCAAATCTCCAGAGATGCTCACAGCCTCTCTTTAACCTTAATTCAAAGGTCATCTAGCACCATTTGGTGAACATTTCCGATATTATCGCCAGCGGTCGTAGTTTTTGATCGTCCTGAATGTTTATGCTCAACCAAGCAGGTACGACCACGTTTAAATGCAGCTGTCCAAAATTTCATTGTGCAGCATCTGTCTCGACTTTAGCTCATGTAGACGAATTACCATTTAAATAGAAGAATTTAATGACGATTCGCTACTCAGTTTTCCATTTTCAAGAAACATTAACGTCAACTGATACCAACGATTGTTAAACAACAATTGAGCAATTGAACAATTTTCGAAAATATCTCTCAACGCACGCGCATTTATATTAAAAGCTAAAGCTTTCTGAACTACTTGTTCTTATTATTTTGCGCTAGGGCTCATACACGAAGGAGTCGCTAAGAGTGTTACGCATACGTTTAAGAAACAAGCTGACCTTCTTGCTCGAATTTAACCGCTGCCAAACAGAATATGTCAACATTTTAAGGTTATAGTTTCTATAATTTGAAAGGTTTGCAAACGTTCTTGCAATTTATTTTGAATATTTAATTTTATTCAATATTTATTAATATTGAAATTGTTGGGGCGTTTAGAAAAAGGACGTTCAACTGAGCTCTCTTGTTTATTTAGGGCACAATGGAAGAGGTAATCTACAAGAGATCAGTTACAAAATTAGCCGTTTCTTTAAGGGTGGTAGATGAGCATCAAATATCACGTCACTACAAGTTTGATGATCTACAAGAGATGTATAGGTAAGATGCGTATTTCACACCGCCCTTGTACTTATTTCTATCTCTTTTTTTGTCGATGTTTTGTTTTTTATTGCACAATCTAAATATACGATTTTCTTCTTTAGATTCACTATCTACTCGGACAAGGAGCGACCTATGATCAAACTCCCAGTAGACGAAGTGTTGGCTTCCATTCTGGAAAAGTGCAAACAATATATTTTCAAGTACCACGAGCATCAACATCTCCTAGAGAATAGACTGGAAGAGCAGTTAAACGAAGATGAGCAACGACTAGCCTGGGAAGAGTTCAGGAAGGAACAAGAGGCTGCTGATGGTAAGTTCTATTTGTTTGTTTTTCAAATTCCATATTCCACACTTAGAACAGTTGTTCGTTTGTTTTGACATTCCCGCGATGGCCATCATGTCCCGGCACCTAGATTAGTGCCACCCTAGCTCAACTACCAAGTCTATTAAGCGTATTCATTTAGTCCCACGCCAGTTTCGACTTCACTTGCGCGAGACTTGACTGCTTGAATAGATAACAATTGTTTAATTCTTTATATATACTCCAACACTGCTGCTATTTCGACTTAGAATACTGCAGCGTTTTGAGTTAGGCTTAGTGACTTGCGATAAACGGTAAGTCGCTAAGCGAGCAAGAGGATGTCATGTTATTGAAAATATTTTAGTTCAATAGCACATGTTGGCTTTATTAAATCGCCAAGTTTTCAGAATTTTTCAATGTATACTCTTTGGTGCATCCATCGGCGCAGTTCCCGGTGAGACACGCTGTATAATTTCTCACAAAAAATTGTTGTTATTTGCAAAATTTCCTACAAGACCCAATAAACTTTGTATATCACTCGCAAATTACTTTTTCTTTATTGTAGAACAAATGGCCGCAAGATTGCAGAATTTACTGAATTCGCAAAATCCTCCAGAGAATGCACTAAGGTAGGTAAAAGTACAAATAGAAGAGTTTTCAGACTGCCAATACAATGCTACTATTTGGGCGCACTAGGCGAAATAACTAAAACGACAGCATCTATTTTTAAGAGACTTGCGCCCCCTCTCCAAAATTTTGAATTGAATAACTCATATGGTACTTCCAATAAAAGCTTATTCTCCAAAAGAAAGCGACAATGTGTTTTTGATAATTTGTTAACGTAATAAATCTGTTGGTTGAGGCTTGTAAGCTACTTATTTTAAATGACCCCAAAGAAAGAAGTCAATCTTAGGTTATTCCAGTGGCTGCTGACACTTGATACAAAGAGCTGGTTGCATCCATGGTAAATTTGCAGTTTCTTCGATATTTCATCTACTGCCTTTCAGTCATTCGTTCATACTGTTTGGGTTGTTCACCAATAGTCCAGGCGTTTGAGATTAATACTCTTTGCATTTTCTCCAATGGAAGTCTCATTTCCACTCAAGCAGCTTGTGTGTCCCGTATAAAGACTGGCATTGAAATTTTTAATTTGTCAGCAGAAATAATTTCAGATTCCGTACTGTCCACGGCATTTGCAACAAAAGCTCGTCCAGGTGCCCTCCAACTCTAATATTGGCTTACCACAAACATTTGTCTTTCAGTCTAAGGATCGTAGTCGTAGCGTCTGCCTTCATATAAAGCTCCAGCGGGGAAGACCCACTATGGCCTCCAAGCAAGCAGTAGTGCTTGGTCAGAGATCTCACTCCCAAGGACGTTTCTGTTCTTTTCCTCCACTACTCTCTACTATTTCTACTGCTACGTAGATAACTGCTAATCTCACCACCATAATCGGTCTTAATCCCCAGGTTTTACCAACAATTATTCTGCAACGCCAGAACGGTTGTGTGGCCCTGTTCGTTATTTTAAATAAGTGTCTGTTCCAATTAAATTTTGGTGCTGTCTGGGTCGGTGAGTTTCCCTTTGTTGGCAAATGCAACCAGCTGCAATTGAGAGCCCTCCTTTAAGGTACCATTCCTCCGCTATTCGCAGCGCATTCTGCATGATGCTTGCTACTGTCTCGGGAAATTTCCCTTTGGACACAATAACAATATCATCGAATCTGTGCGTTCATATTCCCTGGTTATTTGAAGATCTAATGAGATCATCAGACCGAAGGCTTTTATTATTTTTTTTATTTATTTTAGGCACCTTTTACCATGCCTTTTTCTATCCGCTACCGATCTAGTTGTTCTAAAAATTTTACGTAAGTTCTTGAACGTATTTATGCTTTGTATTCATATATGGATGTCTTTTATTAAAAACTTTTGCCGTCATATTGCTTAACACCATAAATGAAGACATTTCTGCGCATTCAGCAGTGCACCGTTTTCACAGAAAATAATAAAAGGTGAAAATGGAGAACAACTATTGGTAATTTTTATAGTAAAGCGTGTTCACGAATGAATCATAATATCTATATGCCGATGATAAAAAAGTGAACATCAGATACACCAACATAATCATAAGAAGATAAGCTTTTTTTGGAGGCATCATACGATGGGTATTCATGAGAGCGCAAGTCCCTGTTACGATAAGAGTTGATGTTTACTTTAGTTTCAGTTGCTGAAATATTTCACTTAGATCGTTTTCAAGAAAAAAAAAAATAATGTTTCTTTAATTCTTCTAGCGCTTCCACTGATCCCATTTTTGTCATTGATCCCGATGCGATAACTTCCAACGTTCAACAAGCAGCTACTATCGCTCCCAATGCACATCCTACCGTCATCGTACAACAGCAACAAGTGCAACAGCCAACTACAACAGCGGCCGAAATACATCCGGAAATTCTATTTGCAAAACACAGCCGATCGTTGATTCTGCCAAAGAATCAAAGAAAATCCGTACTGCAGAAGCAGATGCTTTCAACACCTACGACAAGCGTTGCACCTCTTGATATATCAATAACCCCTTCCACTAGTACGCAACATAATTCTTCGGTAATTACTTCAACAGCCCCCTCTAGCGCAGTTGTCCTAAATAAAGTAAGCGTCCCAAGTACATCGAAATATGTTTCTTACTCTAAAGTTAACCCGACACTCAATTTAAACAAACAACAGCATATAAACATAATCCCGGATGCTAATAGGAGTAAGTTTGGGAGAACAACTACTTTTGCTGTACCACCTTTGAAGCAGCGAAAACAGAAGATAAGCTTGCCACGAATAGCATCCACAATTAATCTGTTGCGTAATTCCGCTCCACTTCAACAAAAAACCAAACGACCACCACAGAACCAAAATTTGGTGCTGTTGTCTAACAGACCGCCACAGAACAAAAATTTAGTGCTGTTGTCTAACAGGCAACCACCTGCTACTACGCTAAACAACGTGACTGGGCCAACTCTAGCGACAACTAGTGGTGTATTAAGCAACCGCGTGAGGTCAACTCCAGCGACGTCTAGTGTTGCGAACAGAAATGGTTTACGTGTGCCAACTGCAGCGACAACTGCTGTTATATTAAACAAAGGAGCGAGGCTAACTCCAGCGACACCTGGTGTCTTAATAGACAACGCTATGAATGCCACTTGTGGGGTACCCAGTGTTACGCACAGCAATGGTTTAAATGTTGCTCTTGAGACATCTGGTGTTGCGCCCCCTCAAACAACAACAGGTACGTCGAAGTAACGATGAAGTAAATTTTATTAATAAGTGAACGTTCTTGGTTATGGCCTGTTTTTCGCTTATATATTTTAATCTCGTCGCTAGTAGTGCAAACCAATTGGTGTACAAAATATGCCTTTAGTGTTGGTTTAATAGTTTTTCCATTAATCAATTAAAGTATTTTGTTTTTTTTTTATTTATTGTTTTTGTTCTGTCTACAACATTAACCTTCCTATAGAGTATGCAGTGTTATGTATAGCCTTTTATATTAAGGATATTGTAATTGCCCCAGCCCGCAATTGATGTAAGATCTTGTTTTTAACAGGGTGCCCCAATCTTCCAAGATGACGATCGAAATTGTTGCTGTGTTTAATTCATTCTACTTTATTAGGTGACTAAATTGCCGTGAATATTTTTTTAAATTCTTGAGCGATATGATTGTTACTTTAATATTAATCCATCTTTCATTGGATACATGCCCTTTCAACGTGAGCGATGAAACCATTCGTTTACATCTTCACCAATAACGACATGGAAGCAAGTGGGTCTCACATAAATTGTCAGATAATAACAAATTTGCCCGTCTTGTCGTAATGAACCTTTTTTTGGTCGGCTGTTAGCTTTCAACGAAAAATGCATATTGTACTCAAATTCTAAGCGTTCGCATCATTGGTTGTTACATACCGATCCAATATCACACGCCCCCAAGATTTCCTTGCACCCAAAAAAAGATTTTATTTTTGTGCTTGGTGGATACCAGCTGGAATTGTCTGTTATGGGTTTTTGGAAATCGGGTCAAACCAGCAGCCAAAGCTTCTTTGATTAATCGAAAGAAAGTCTATTTTTTAAGAATCTGATGGCGGAATTGTTTTAGAGCTTTTTTATAGAAATTTCTTTATTCCTACAATGTGTCGTTCTTTAGTAAATTAAGTATGAAACTATGCAGATCATTTTTTTTTTTTTTTAATCCATAGGGTGCTCTGACGACATACTATAAACTTTTGTTTTTCCTCGAAGTGAGCATCATTTCCCTTCATACAAGCTCTAATACGATTCCCTACATTTTGTTGAATATTTGCTAACGTTCTTAGGCTTACGTTACGGCTCGGGTCATAATATCCGATCTAGCTGCATTCTTCGTTTTTTTTTACATCTAAGGGAACAAATTTAGGGGGAGCTTTTAATAAATTTCAAAATTTGAAAAATGAATGGTACCTTAATGCGAAGTATTTGATTATTTATCACTAGAGATGACCAAAGCAGACGTTTTTGCAGCGACTAGACAGACTCGTGTTTTGTCGACTCTCGGGGAAACCAGTAGGCAACACGAACCCTTCTTATGAGACTTATAGACACGAGCCTGTCCAGTTGCTGCGAAAGAGTAATATTTTTACCTGCCTTTGCCATCTCTATTTATCGCATAGGTTGGCAGTGTATTAGGATCTCCCATTCTAAGGAAACCGCTTTACTCTCTCTGTATACCTCTTCATTTCTCACCAACCCGAACTACACTAAAGCACACTTGTACGCCGACGATATGCGGTTGTTCAGCTCGTTTGAGATGTGTGATTTGGAGCGGAGTGTTGCCAAGATCAATGTCGATCTATGACGCGTCCACAAAAATTCTTTAATACACTTGTTAATAAGGAAGCATGTGAGACATGGCTGATTTTAAAATGAACAACGTACAAATACCCGTAGTAAATAAAGAAAAAGTTAAAATTTTGCTTTTTTCAAGTTCACTTATCGATCACCCTCTAGATCCCTATCATCAGAAAATGTTACACAATGTATAATTTTACAATAAAGCAAAAGGTTCAAGTCTAATTCCAGAAGATTGGGACGTTCTGTATGTATAAAAAATATCCTAAATAACAGTGCTCAATGTGACTTATGCAACGCATGCAAGTGCTTAATTTTCTTCCTGTTTCTTCCATTTTCCAAAGCTATAACTGTTGTATATACATATTTGATTTAGTTGTATTGTATATGTTTCCCTAGAATGTATTGCATAAAATAAGGGAAGCCTGATCTGGAACCGATGAAAGCAGGGCTCCCACAAACCCATGCGCTAAAATACCGGTTGTGTAGTGCTTCCATGGGTAATCTCGAGGTGGAGATAGGATATTTACGATGAATATTTTTTAAATTAATTGATAGAGCAAAGCAATTCCAATAGTAACTTCCTATTTCCTTTTACTTGTTCTAGATGGAAAAGATAGCATTATCGAAATTGATTAGGTCTAAACAAATATGCAATACATCATACGATAAGGTATTAAATTCGTTGCAAAATAAGTTATATTTGTTTTACTAACTAAATATTTCCGAAACTTTGTGATATTAAGTACTTAGTACTTTAGTTTCTTGTACATTTCAAACGTATTTAAAATAAAATATTTAAGAAAGTGTTGTTAATTTGTTGTTTGACATACTGAACCTATTCTCCAAGTTGGATGGGCTTCAATATACACTACCCGACAAAAACATAGACGCGGCATCGTTTTTATTTACGAAACAAAGTTTATAGACATTATATAAGATGTAAATGAGGGTTATTAATACTTGTTATGTACATAGTCCATTTATAGATATTTCTGGGTGTTTATTGCTTTA
>CACRWH010006594.1:0-14035 GCA_902655005.2 Marronus borbonicus | reverse complement strand
TGACATCTGCCGGAAAAACCGGAAAGGAATTACCGACACACCTGGTATATCGATATATGAAAGAGTCTATATTGCAAAATGCTGAAAACTTAGCAATATGCTAGCTAACCGACGTGTACTATTGAACTAAATTGTTTTTAATAATCTGAAACTTCCGGTTATACCGGAAATATCTGCCAACTTTGTTATTTTAAATGGAACAGCCTGTATATTTCAATGAAATGAATATCTATTTCAATTTTAAGGTTTGTCCGATAAAACAATCATGTTGCTATTTCTTATCATATTTCAAATATTTACATTTTTCGAAAATATTAATGTTTAACTTGGAAAATTTAAATTTCGCAGAACTGTTAACTGTATAGGGTACACATCGGGGCCAGTGGTGGCGCCAACGTTGGGTCACATTCACGGCATTACTCTGTGAAGCATCCACACATTGGGAGCGATTGGAGCCAAACTCAGTTAGTTCCAAGCAGAGCCAATGCGAACATGTCAGACATAGAAGTTGCCATGGGTGCAAAAATCCATACCACGTCCGCGTAGAAGAAGTTAAAGTGTAAAGATAATCAAAAACAAAATACTTTTTTTTTTCAACTTAATTCCGTCGAATCATCGACATTTTGATTATCAGGGTCCTGAGAGAATCAAAAGCTTCTTGAATTATGTGATGGTTGAGATTGTGAAGTGGGGAATCTTCATTAATTCTTTTCTGTTGCAGAGTATGGTTGTGGTTGTACATATAACGTAGCAAGGGACTTGCATTTCAGACATTGGTGAAGGAGAAGGTCCGCAGGTAATTGGCGACGGAGATAACAACGAATTCAAAGGATGTGTTGACGATCGCCAATTCTTTGAACATTATTCGAAACTCTTACCAAAGATTTTTCTAATACATCTATTTACTACTACTAATAAGTAAGTAAATAAATAAATAAATAAGAAAATAATATAGCATTTGTTTTTTTCATTTACCGCTATGTTTGTTGTATTATTATTCGTCTTATTATAAAATGATCCAAGAAAACTAATCACAAACTCGTAAGTAAACCAGGTGGTTTTATATATTTCGCCCTTTGATGTTCCGGAACGAACTGACTCTTTAGTTTTTTTCTGATGGAGTCTGTAAGAACTCATTAAGCTTGCAGAAACAAGTGCTTTACGAAATCAGCAGAGACTAGACAGACTCGTGTTTTGTCGACTCTCGGGAAACCGGTAGACAACACGAACCCTTTCTTATGAGACGAATAAACACGAGCCTCTCTAGTCTCTGCTAATTTCGTGAATCGCAACTCGTTTCTGCAGGCTTAGTACTCATTAAGGATCCTCTCGTTTTTTGTTTGTTTTTTTTTTTAATTCAGCGACTACATATATCAGCAATAGTGTTTCTATTTTTTAATCATTGAGTTCCATAAGATTGCCTCTGCTTGGTACATCTCCAAAAACTGCATGACATTGTCATTGGACCATATCTGTCGGGGCGAGATTATTAGTTTGTTGAAACATTCACAAATGTACTCATTGTTTAGGCTGATTGAGATTTGAGTAAACGGCGTAAACATCCAAAGTGTGGTCGGTGACGCAGACACTGGGAAAAATCTCTTCGATGTTTCGTCGAAAAACATCTCGCAGATGAGAGAAAACTTCTAAAGTTGGCTCCAATATCGGTACTAACACTATAATCGCGATGAACATATTGGACGATTGTAGTTGGCGCTAACACTGGCCCGCATGTGTGGAGCCAGCGTTAGAATCCGAATAAATTTTTTGAAAAAAATATACAAAGTGTCCGGTAATTATGATTAAACATTCAAATGGAAAAATTGTTGAAACGATACCTTTGCTGTTCGATATCCACAAAGACAGAAATTATCCACGCAAGCATGGAAATTAATTTAGCATACTTTATAGTAAGAACAACAAAAATAAATAAATAAATGAATAAACAGCAAAAAGAGATAATATTTATTGCATCTCCAAATTCATTCTTCCCGAATAGCCTTTCTAATTGATTCTTGGCTGCATGCCTTATTCTGGGCATACAATCCTCCTTAGTAGTTGATGAAAACTGCCAAATCCGAAGGGCCGAGGTGACCATAAAAAAGGTCAATCGTCAGCTATACACCGATCATAAGATACTTCTGTGGTGTGATAATTGTGCGTCATGTTGGTAAAAGATTAATCTAAGCTCGGCCAGCAAGTTTTCTAAATAGGTATTTTCAAAATGTTGTAAAATATTCAAGTAACCATTAGCTACGAAGAAACAAGGTGCATATTTAATGATTAATAAATTACTTATTTGATATTTTCCGTTTAAATTTTCTTCGTAGAAAAGCTGCGCAAAGAACCTTGAATTGCTAGCTCCAGTAATGAGATTTGTGGCGATTACATCTTCTTTCCAGATAATGTTGTTCAAAAATAATTCGTTCTCTTGAGACCATGTTAAAACAAATGCCAATTCTTTCTGGGAAATTAATTTCTTCTAGTAGCTGAACTACGGAAAACAGGAATGGACGAAACTTATGTTTGCGAAGTGTTCAATGTACTCAGCACCTAGATAAACTCTGATTTCAGCGCAACTTGTCTTAAAGACATTGTTGGATATGCTCTAAAGTAGCTCAAAATCACGGTTTTCATGTTTGCATCATTAACGATGTTGAATTTTTGGCTTGACGGATTAACTGTGTTTGATGACAATTTCTGTTTTTATGGATTTTAAGCAGCAAAGGTACCGCCATTTTCTCGATATCACCCTATTGAATTCTCCATAAATAATAAGCAAGTTTAAATAACTTGCGCAAGTGATATTTCATCAATGCTACACTGATGGGAAGAATTCTTTAAACCAAAGAAATTAATTTTTTAAGCATATTTCTTCGTGTCAATGCAATATTTTTTACACTCGCAAAAGCACGCGTTTCTAATGAAAGTAACTTTTTCCTTGAACTCAAAGAACAATAACTCTTTAAAAAAATATATTATTAATTCAAAAAAACCTCAGATTTCAAACAAAACTGATGATTTCTTTAAACGAAAGTTTATTTTCTTCCACTTAAAGAAACATTTAAAAACCAGATTTTTTAATGGAATAATTCTTCTTGCTAGATTTAATATTTTATTGCAATGAAATGGTTTTCTTGCTTTAAAGAGTACGTCTGTTTATTTTGTGTTTGTTTCCGTAAAGTTAGAATCTTTCCTATTTTCAGGATGTGAAACGTTATTGATTTCGCAGTTTCTTTTGATACAATTAGATATTTTTGTGGTTATAAATAGTCCACGTTACGCATGAATCGTGTATTTTAAGGTCTTACCTTTGTTGTAGACCCTGCACAAGTTATAGTGTAATATCAAGTTTTTAGAATTTTGTGTAATCTTTCATGTATCGATCCATGTAGTTATCTGTGAGATATCCTGTATAGTTTCCAACATTAAGATAATATCATATAAACTTAGGAATTCGGTATATAAGATGGAGATAATCATTAAACGTGAATGGATTGCATGTTAATGTTGTACTAAATCGATATTATTTTGAGATATACACGAAAAGAAAATGTTTATCTTTTTTTTTTTAAATTGATTCAAGTCAAATTTCGTATTTTTTTATAAATTTAGATAAGCATTACAGGAGATATGTCCTTATAAATAAACAATAATCCTTTTTTATCGCTAAATTTTAAATTATCTAAGATACCTCAGATATGTAAACCTGAGTAAATATTTTCCTAGTGGTATGTACGCCGAGTACGGGCATTTCCTACTAATTCAATACCATCAGTCCAATTAATTTAATCCACTTAACTTCTCAAACAAGTAAGTTGCAACTTAAAGAAAACAAGCGAACCGTGACAATTACATAACCTCAAATCATAATACACCAAACACACCTTAAATCACTGCAAAAATTCTCGAAAGTCAAGTAAATATTTTTACAACGTATCACATGTTAACTTTCACTACCTTCTAACCCGTATTCGCCAGCTGGAAAATCGATAAGAATATAACCTCAAATATAACCGACAACTCCAAACGGTCGCCTGTCAAAAACGTGAAACAATTGAAATACACGCGAGAGCAGCATCGATCACGGCCTACCGCGACCCGGCAACGCACTGATAGGAAAAGCGTACTCGAGGCCGGATTTTTCGACGGGCTGTGCGAAATATTTCGGTATTCGCTACGTTCGGATAGAGTAAACACGTTTTTACGATCTACGACTGTGCGTCTGTCACCATGGCACGCAAGTTCCGTGCTAGGAGGAACTAGTTGCGATTGGTGGAGGTTCGCAAAGTCAACAGGTAGCTGTGAATCGTATGTTTTTATAGTACGTAACGGTATTTAGAGCGAGCGGAACGGTAAAAGGAGATGCGTACGGATGATTTGTAGGTTGTTCTTTCTACATGAGAAGGTCTCCTTGTAGGCTTAGAAATGTTATTTTATTAATGGGAACAAATGGCCTTAATTTTAAAACAAGAGATTTATAGAATTTTAAATTATTTTTATTATTTATTGTTTCTCAATTTGATGATGGATACATCCCAAAATATCTGACAACCACTTCCTGCTCCTGCCAAAACTTATTCATTCATTGTTGTAGACTGTAATTAGAAATTAGCATAGCACTGCATGCACTACCGTGGAACAGAAAGAGACACCATAAAAAAAATAGATAAAATTAGTGCGTGAAAACTTTTCAGAAAATGCCTTGAGGCAATAACTAAAAACTAATGCTAATTACATTACTCATGGTATTGATGGAATCAAAAGCAATGTGACCACAGAGAAAAACTACTCCACGAACATATTTCTGCCTACCCGGCGTTATCAGTATGGTTCCGAGTGTGTTTTCCTCGAGAAATGGATTAGGGAACAGTATGGGGTTATTGCCGTCGATCTCTAAACGGCTGCCATCTACTTCTTAGCACTAGAGAGTGTCAATAAATGCCTAGCTCGTCGTTTCGAAGGGAAGTGATATAAACATCCTCAGGGACACGTCAGGAAGACGTCTGGTAGGCAGATACGTGCCTGTGGGTTTCCTTTTTTCTCCTTTCTTATTGCTTTTACCGTCAGCGATTCAATGAATACTAAGAGGATTATTATCTTTGATTAACGAGTATGAGTTTTGTAACTTTAACTACTGCCGAACTTCAAGCAATTCAGATCAAGGGAAGGGCCGTCAAGACTCTTGTTGCAACTCAACACAAGAACATTCTAGCTAGTAGCGCTTTGAAGTAACGATCTTGTGGCTAGTTAATAATAATAATAATAATAATATTGCATTTATTCTGAATACATGGCCATGTGTTGAATAAATCAGCTTAGAACAAAATATTGGCTTAACAAATAAACATACAGAACCCAAAAGCAAATTCTACAAAGAACACCATTAGTCAAGGTGTCAAGTATAAGACAACCAATACTTAAATAAACAAATACATTAGAAATACCTCCTGTAGATACTATTATTTTTTTTGTATAAACTATACAGACTTAAATGTAAAATTCTTTTATCTCGTAAAATACATTATGAACGAGTGTGCTGTGTAGTTTTTGTTTTAGAGTGCTTAGTGGGAGTCATCATCATCATCAAGCCGTCCAATCCTTCGGATTATGGCTAACGTATAGTGCGTTTTTAAAATCCCTATAAGGAGGTGGATTAAACCTCCTTTTTCTTTTATTTCCCTTTCCATTTGTTTTTATAGCTTGTTGCTAGTTTTCGCTGCATTTACTATCTCTCTCCATTCCTATCTGTCCCGGCATTTGGTCTTCTACTCTGCTATTTCCATTGCTCGTGTATCCTCGACTATCTCATTTCTCCAGGTCTTCCTCGACCTGCCTCTTCTTCTTGGCCATAACGGGATCCCTTCTGATTATTTCGGTTGGTTTCCTTCTCATTGTATGTTCTGCCCAATTAAATCTTAGTTTCTTTGTGTATTTTATTATATTTTCACTTTTTAATTCATGTTCTGTTTCTTTGTTTTTCTTTAATCTTTTGTCACCCTCTTTTATTTTATCTGGCCCTAATATCATTCTCATTGTTTTCCTTTCTACTATTTTTAGCTCCCTCTTCTTTTGTATTTGTCACTGCCGTTTTCATAGCATACGTAATTATTAGTGTCTTGTATATCTTTATTTCGCTTTGTTCATTTATGCCTTTACTTTTCCGTAATGCTTTATTTCTTTCGTGTGTCTCGTATCCCTTTTGAATTGTTTCTCTTATCCTGTCCTTCGCTTCTTGCCCTTTTGTTATAATATATTATATAATTATCAATTGCGAAGGTAATTCTTATAGAGCGAGCGTTAGTTGAATAATTAATATATCGGAAACCCACTTGAAGGGGTGATATGCGGTGTACGAAACGTTAAGGAACTGCATCGTATTCAGCAATTCCCGACTATCAATTGAAGCGTTCACCCTTTGGATACCAAACAATATGCCATTTGGCAAACGTTTCTCTGAAGGACGTGTAATAATGAGCAGAGTGATTCTCCTTATTTATGTTTAACTTAGATTTACTAGCCATCTACCCAAATGATATTTATTTATTTATATTGTATTCTCTCAATCCTATTTACGTAGATATTATACTGGGGGTTCCATACATGTTTAATATACCTCAAATAAGAATAAACGAACGCGTAATACAATGATTTTAGAGTTAAATTATTAGTAAAACGTTTACATGTGCATACATAAGCCACAACATTCTGTAGCTCCTGTTCGCAACGCATGCAACACGTTCATCCAAAAGCATCTTTGCATCAAGATCTTTTGTCCTAGTAATAGGTTTGAGATTATGGTTATTATCACTGAACTGGAAGGCAAATCTATTAATATTTCCTGTAAGGGTGTTTTGAGAGCATTTATCTAAGTTAAAGTGCAACGTTGCGAATAATAACTCTGCATATAGCAACAACTATTAGGAATACAAGTGGGCCAAGGTGAAAGCCCTGGGCCACTCCCGAAGGAATAGGAATGTGATGTGACTTATTATTCATTACATAAGAAGTGAACCAACGATGTCCACTACCGTCCGTATTAGTTCGGACACACAAATAAATGTTAAAAAAACGAGAAAATATTCAAACTCATTTTTCCAAAACTTAAAATTTTTATTGCATTTTATTAATAGCGATTAAAATTAAAGTATAAAAGTAAAAAAAAAGTAATTCTAACGAAAAATAAACAAAAAATTTTTAAACATTCCGTTTATCAAAGAAACTCCCTTTTGTGCGAAGAACAGCTTTTACAATCCGAGGCATCCGCCCCACTAGTTTTTCAAGGACTCTATTTGGCATACTAGTCCATTCCTCTTGTAAAATGTTCCACAGGTGACCTACGGAGGTAGGGCATACTTTTCGGATCCGCCTGTCCAATTCACCCCATAACAGCTCGATGGGGTTTAGATCGGAGCTTTGCGGCGGCCATGTCATTATTTGTAAAGTGCCATTATCTTGTTCTTCATTTAAGAAATTTTTACATATCACTGCTGAGTGTTTGGGGTCGTTGTCCTGCATGAATACAAAATTTTCGCCGATTAGACGTTGCCCCGATGGTATTGCATTTTCTTGCAGTATTTCTAAATAACCTTCTTTTCGCAAAATACCTTCGATTCGCTTCAAGTCTCCTGTACCGGCGTAGGAAAAACAACCCCAAACAAGCACAGAATTTCTTCCTTGCTTGACAGTTGGTACTACACAATCCTGCAACATTCTTTCGCCTTTCGCTCTTCTTACAAAAACGCACCTTGATAGTCCGAACACCTCAAACTTTGACTCATCAGTCCATAGCACCCTTTTCCAATTATCCACTGTCCAATTTCTATGTGTTTCGGCCCACTGTACCCGTTTTTGCCTGTTTCCCCGTAGAAGTAGTTTTTTTTTTGTCGCAATGCGGCCGTGAAGATTTGCAGCTTTTAATCTTCCTTTCACTGTAGTAACAGAAATTTTTCTTGCACCTTTACTGAAAATGAACCGAAGTTACCGTTATAAGCAGGAACGTTAAAATAATTGGCTTTTGCCAAGGTTAAATGTAACCGACTCAATAAATATTCAGACTTTACTCACCAAATTTAGAATCAACAGCACTCCACGTGCTCTACACTGACCGGATGGGACAGTGTAAAGATGGCGACCAATGGAGACGCTGACATATCCGGTGCCGAAGCCGTACCGAAACCGACCGAGGCAGAGCGGATATCTACCTTTCTCCCGCTAAAAGTGGCGCTAATTTTAAGGTTTTAAGATCAACTTTTAATTATACCCAAAATATAATATATTTCGTATAATAATGGTTGAATGTATAAACGGTGAAAGGCATAAAATTAAGAGAAATTACACAGAAATTTCACATCATATCGAACGGCGTGAGTAAGATTTTGAAGAGTCAAGATATTGTCAAGATATATCAACGTGTGCTTCGGTTCGCGCAACACACTTAAAAATCTTCTTGGTAATCCTAAAGATAAACCGAAAATGAGGGAGAGGTCGGGTATTTATAAAATTGAATGTAGTCACTGTAATAAAGCCTATATCGGTCAAACGAAAAGAGCGATAGGCATCAGATTCAAAGAACATATAAGAAATTATCGCTACGGCAGATTGGACGCATCCAGTGTAGCACAACATATAAATGAAACCGGGCATAGTATTAAATTAGAAGACTTAAAATTGATTAAATACGTAACGTCGCCGCGAGGATTAGATGCGTACGAGACGGTTTACATAAAAAGTAATACAAATCTGATGAACAGAGAAAAAGGACCGTTGTCGTACACAGAGTACGACAACGGTACAAACAGAATTTAACAGAATAAACCCAGGACCCCTATTCTCCAATTCAAAAGAAAAGGAGACATTCAATCAAGAGAAGGGATAGATCTCATCGTACAAGTGTTCTCTCAATTGTTATATTAGCACTGATGTACACCTAGATATTTAGTACATTAGATACAATGGTTGGATCAATAATGATAGCAAGGACTGTGGCGTAGTATGTTAAACAACACATAAGTATCGGTAGCCTCCGCACCGCTCCTACTTTTAACCTCCGTTTAATTAATTATATAATAATTAATTCGGGACTACCGTTTCGAGGACACGAATGGTCCCCATCATCAACCGGTGACCGACCTTTTGCAGTAGCCAGGCACTTGTTTATATTTTGGGTTATAAAAGAGATCTTCCCGTCTATCTGGCCGTGTTTTTCGCATGTCGTAGTTTAAGACGCGTAGAGGGTAGAATAGGTACTTGTAAAACAATATTTCTTCTCGGAAGAAGGGATAGTTCATGCATGTTATTTTTCGCACGTCGTAGCTTCAAGGCGTGCGGGAGGTAGAAATAGGCACCTATAAAGAATATCTTTTCTAGGAAATAGGGGTAGGACGTGCATGTTTAGTTTTAGGAAAATTTTTCTCACATCATCACAGTCACCGGTTGATGATGAGGACCATTCGTGTCCTCGAAACGGCCGTCCTGGACTATTTATTATATTATTATATAATAAATTAAGCTTGTGTGGTGCGGAGGTTGCCGATACTTATGTGTTGTTTACAATGGTTAGATATTAGTAGTACATACAGTGAAATATACAAACAACTGGAAGGGCGCATAGCTGAGGCACATACTACCCTCTACATTGTGTTAGTTTCATCCTTGTTTAGCTAATGTTTCCATATCACAGTAATATGTAGTTGCCGCAATTTTACAAATTTATTTTAATAAATGGACTTCCTTAGCGGATTTACATTATCCATTATTATCGATTTTCGCTATTTTATATTGCGCAAGAAAAAAAATGGAAAAAAAAGCGAAAACGGTTTTTTTTTTATATAAATTGTTTTTACTTAATTACATCAATCTTTAATTATAAATATAAATAAGCAGTAAGGTATGATACAATGAAAGGATATTGTAGTAGCTATAGACTGTTTAATATAATAAAAACATTACAAATAAATACATCGACAGTATACAAATTTATTTATTATTAACTAGTATCAATTTTCCCTTGAACCTAATGTATTATGTTGAATACTTTCATTATAAAGATTGGCATGATGCGGCATTCGACTACGAGAGACTCGAGAGACTACAGCTTAAATACGAAAACATCACTTAAAATGAAAGTAAAGCATTGTAACACAATGCGTGTATGCAGTATATTTATTAGTTGAACAATAAACAATAATGAAAACTAAAAAAAAAATATTTTGTTGCATAGATAACAATAAATTCGCCATAAAAAAAATATGCTGGACAAAAGTTTAAATACAATACAAAAAATATAACTCTTTTGGCTAATTTTAATTAAATTGAAAAACGTAAACTTAAATTAATATTGGGTTGGTCCGTCTCGGGCTCCAATGACTGCCCTTAGACGACGTTGCATTAATAGAACTAAGTTTTCTGTTTCGGATATCGTGATTTTTTACCAGATCTTTGTTAGAGCTTCATTGAGGGATTTTTTCGCTTTTTGAAGTTGCATTATCAACTTTTCGAACCAATAATTCCCAAACGTGCCTATTGGGTTTAAATTCGGTGATTGGGGATCAATTGTCACCAAACATGCGGTGTGCTTGGGTTCGTTGTCCTGTTGGAATATACAATCTCTTCTTAGACCCAAGCTATCCATAGAAGGCTGCAAATGTTCCTCCAATATATTTTTATACAGGTGCCTGTCCATTATACCATCGATAAAGGCTAAGTGTCCTAATCCAGCTGCTCCAATTGCTCCCCAAACCATCACACTTTCGCCGCCATGCATAACGGAAGTTATTAAGTCCGTGTGCCGGACTTGCGCCAAATTTTTGCGCAAATAAATATTAAATTAAGATTCATATGTAAATAGGACTATTCTCCAAAAGTCCTCATCCATATCCCTGCACTTTGCAAAATCTAGACGAACTCGCCGATTTTTGTTAGAAGTATGAGGTTTCTTAAGCGAAAATCTGCTTCGATATCCCTTATCCCTTAAAACCCTTTGTACAATTTTCGGGTGAACATGTTTGCTTGATACTGCTGTAATAATACCGGCTAACTTCGGCGCACTTATTTTTGAATTTTTGCCCACTTCCTTTAGGATAAGGTTAACACCTCGGCGAGAAAATTTCTTAGGTCGTCCAGTTCTGAATATTCTTATATTCCCGCTGTTTAAAGCATGCTACTTTACCCAAAATATTGAATCCTTAGATAAACGAAACCTTCATAGTAATAGTAAGCGCCTGCGCAACATGCAACCATTCATACTGACAATGACAATGCCATTAAATTTTGTATCTGAGCATGCAATTTAATCCTTTTTCTACATTATTTTACTCACCTTTAATGTAAACCAATTCTAGTAAGCTGGCACTGAAAAGTACTGATTTAAATTCTAAACGAAGACAATAAAGTAACAATA
Source organism: Marronus borbonicus (assembly GCA_902655005.2). Classification (NCBI taxonomy): domain Eukaryota; kingdom Metazoa; phylum Arthropoda; class Insecta; order Coleoptera; family Scarabaeidae; genus Marronus; species Marronus borbonicus. The sequence goes on along the minus strand of CACRWH010006594.1, from coordinate 2,634 downwards.
ACAAACAGATGCACAGACAAAGTTACTTGTGTACGAGTCCATTCCTTGTACTAATGAATGTACCACACAACGTTTCTATGTAATTTTTCAAATCACAAAAGAAATTAATATCAACCCAAAATAAACTGCGGTTACGTACAAAACGAAGCAAATCATTGACGTTAATTATCAAATTAGTGCGAATTATTGCGTTAATTTTGCACCAATTATTCCGCTAATTTCACATTATCCTATGTAATCGCAGCATTAAAAAGTACTTCCATCTTTAGAGCAAAGGGGTTCTTTATAGAATGTTTTCATATTTGTACGTTTCTAAAATAAATTAGTTTGACTTGCTTACAATTATTATACTGGCCAATAGTGATTTTATTGCGTAATTTAGTGTTGCTGATTACATATTTGCTAACAGTTTTGTCATATTGGCTCTAGCAACAATAGTCTGCCATCATGTGCGTATCCCACCTTTCTCGATACCTTTGCTCCACTGATTATATTTTGATGGAATCGCTCGGCTTGTCCTTCACTTAATTCACCGAGGTTTTCCGGAAGTCTATCCAGATGGTTATGCAGAAAGTATCATTTAATGTTCATATTAGCACCCGTTCTCTTAAAATTAACCAGCATATTTAGTACGAGTTCTTCATAATATCCTGCTTTATGGTTACGCAAGACGTTCTTAAGCACAGTGACAAGAGAGCACCAAGCAGCAGCTTCAACATCAGCCATGGTTTTTGGGATTTCAAATCGTTAATGAGCTTGCGAATTTGAGGTCCATCAGATTCTAGCCTTTAATTTTTCTAAACTTACTTTGGGGAACGATCTACAAATATATTTAAAGCATTCCCCTTCTTTATGTGAGGCTTTAACAAATTGTTTCATCTGTCCTAGCTTTATGTGAAGTGGAGGCAAAATGATTTTATCTCTGTCAAGCAAAGCCTCGTTTACGATGTTCGCTTCACCTATAGTTAATTCTTCTCTAAGTAGTAATTTCTTCTTCGTCAAGTGATCTTGCTTTGCTCTACTATCTCACATATAGTTAAAACAAAGGTACTTGCTGTCCAAGCAAAAAATTCACCATCTTTAAATCAACACAAACAGGCTATTCATACTCTTGACACTGGATTTTCTGCAAACCGCAACTCTCGCTTATCGTGTAAATGTTTCTAAATTTCTTGCCCCGAAAAAAAAGCTTCTTTATTGGCCTGTGTTAGTTGCCTTTACAAACTTATTAGTGTAATGACGAACAGTTTCTAGAATTTGTTTTAGGCACACAAATGAACTTAACGTCGATGGAGCATAATTTGTTGCCAATAATAATTTAGTGATTGAAATAGCGAAGATATCTTCCATGGCTCTCTAGACGTAGTACGTAAGGCCGTTGTTGAAGTAAAATAATCGGAACTATCAATTACAATTGTTGTAAACTGTTGTATAAATACATATGTAACTTGTAAGAGTATACAACAACACGGGCTAACTTCAGACTAGAAGAAGATAACAGACACAACCCAGCATTGTTGTTACATACCCGCCGAGTTTGGATATATAAACTATAAATAAACAGTTAGAGTTCTCGGCTGTACATTTTTAATAACGAACCCTATTAAGACATAAACATATACAGATATATAACATTGCAACCATATCTATTTATAAACGGTAAACGCGTGCGTAACAATTTTCAGTATTGGAAGGATATTTAAAAATTATCCATTTTTATTTTTTATTAACAAATATTATGGTTCATGCTAAGATACTTATAAAAATACGTAGATTTTAATGAACACAAAATAAAATATACTTTCCATTAAAAAAATGTAGGTTGTGTTCGAATGACGAAATGCGATCCCCACCGTGCATGACGACTCTACCTGCTCAGAATTTGCAATATTTGCTTGCTTTCTTTGTTATTTACCTGTATCACTTTAAGTGGTTCACCTTGCATCAGGCGTTACCGACATCGCACTGTGTGATCTGACTGCTGAATAAAATCAAAAGGAAACTTCCAAGTATTTTGATTAATAATGTAACTTGGGTTTAACGAGTGAGTGTGTAGATTCCATTGACTTACCTCATCCATTTGTATGACGTAACACATCTCTAAATAAATATTAACATTGGTAGTAATCAAGTGTTTTGTGCCCGACATTTACAAACAAATAAAACTCATTTACTTCAGTACAAAATAAGTTATTTATTAAAAAAAAAAATTTCACAGTATATTTAAGTAATTACCTTTTATATGATACATACGACAACATAACGAACAAAATAATTCTTTCAAAAATTAACTTTTTACATGATACAAATCTGTCACAGCTGTTGCTATATATAATACAAATACTTCGTATTCGAAATAAGATGTGTTACTCTTTTAATCATCTCACTATTTACAGTGTCATCATATCACTAATAATTCTGCAATCGCTCAATATTTAATAAAATAAAAAAAAAAGAAAATCGCGGCGATCGAATTTTGACTATTAGAACCGCCCGACAGAGCCCTTAAAAACTTTGAACACAGCGGTTCTAAATAAATATAAATATATTATCAATTGTTGTATGTATAATAATCGTAATAGTGTTGATAAATATACCAGGTGTGTCGGTAATTCCTTTCCGGTTTTTCCGGCA